>ONZH01004722.1:0-25267 GCA_900303285.1 Rhinella marina | reverse complement strand
TTACTGCCCATTGGGTCAACATCCTCCCAGAAGACCATCAGGAAGTTAGCCCATTCTTGCCACTGTCACCTCCATGGTGCTTTAGGGGGCCAGCAGCGGGAAGCACTAGTTCTGCCTCCACCACCTTGCAACCATCCGCCGCTTTGACTGTAGTCCAACCTGCCCCGGTGTCTTACCACCGATGTCAGGCCCAGCGCTCTCAGGCTGTCCTCCATTTGGTGAGCCTGGGTGAACAGTGGGCAGGAGCTCCTCCGGACCATCAGGGAGGAGATAGATGAATGGCTGACCCCACGTCAACTAACGGTGGAAAGTGTTGTAGCAGACAATGGGAGGAACATTGTCTCTGCAGTGCAGCAGGGAGGGCTGAAGCATACACCTTGTATGGCACATGTGATAAACCTCATAGTGCATAGGTTTCTTCGATCATTTCCTGCATCACTTACACTATACAACGCTTACTCTAGTTCAGGAGGGGTTCCGAGATGACAGGTTCCCTTTAAGCCAGCTGGTGACAGCACTAAAAAAACACAAAAGCATACATCCATTGGGTTGGGCGCTGCACTCGGTTAGGACATCAAACTGGTATAACAAAGATATATATATATGTCTCGCCAACAGCCATAGGCCCAGATTAGACAGGTTTGACACCAGAGTAGTTGCGTCAATTTGTAAAGCGAGTGCCAGTGAGGTGTCCATTTCATGAAAATTGGACACGTATTTTTGGATAATGGAACTGGCGTAAAGCCTTCTTGAATCTGTGCCTTTTTAAATGTCCTTTCTTCACCTCATGGATTCTGTGGGTGAGGTTTCTCTGTCTATTTAACCGTATCCGTATCCTACTAGACTAGCTGTAATGTTAGAGGGGTTTTTTTTTAACGTTGACTGTCCTGTGCTGAACTCTACATCAACATTTTGTCATGTATAAAAACTGATTTTTACAAGCGTGCATATTCTTAGCTTCCAACTTCAGTTCTCTGTACTAGGCCCTTCTGGGTCCAAAAGAATACTGCTCCTACTAATGCCCCCACCGTCAATTGTCTATTTGGAAACATACTGGGTGCAATCAAGAGCTGCTGAAGCTGCCTCCTCAACTTCTCAACCATACTGGCCAGGGTGCTATCAAGTGCTGCTGCCTCCTCCTCCGTCAATTGTCTGTTCTCAACCATATTGGCCAGGGTGCTATCAAGTGCTGCCTCCTCCTCCTCCGTCAATTGTCTGTTCTCAACCATACTGGCCTGGGTGCTATCAAGTGCTGCCTCCTCCTCCTCCGTCAATTGTCTGTTCTCAACCATACTGGCCTGGGTGCTATTAAGTGCTGCTGCCTCCTACTCCTCCGTCAATTGTCTGTTCTCAACCATACTGGCCTGGGTGCTATCAAGTGCTGCTGCCGCCTACTCCTCCTTCAATTGTCTGTTCTCAACCATACTGGCCTGGGTGCTATCAAGTGCTGCTGCCTCCTCCTCCTCCTCTGTCAATTGTCTGTTCTCAACCATACTGGCCTGGGTGCTATCAAGTGCTGCCTCCTCTTCCTCCGTCAATTGTCTGTTCTCAACCATACTGGCCTGGGTGCTATCAAGTGCTGCTGCCTCCTCCTCCTCCGTCAATTGTCTGTTCTCAACCATACTGGCCTGGGTGCTATCAAGTGCTGCTGCCTCCTCCTCCATCAATTGTCTGTTCTCAACCATACTGGGCTGGGTGCTATCAAGTGCTGCCTCCTCCACCGTCAATTGTCTGTTCTCAACCATACTGGCCTGGGTGCTATCAAGTGCTGCCTCCTCCTCCTCCGTCAATTGTCTGTTCTCAACCATACTGGCCTGGGTGCTATCAAGTGCTGCCTCCTCCGTCAATTGTCTGTTATCAACCATACTGGCCTGGGTGCTATCAAGTGCTGCTGCCTCCTCCTCCTCCGTCAATTGTCTGTTCTCAACCATACTGGGTCCAATACAGTACTATTACTGCAGCTGGTTCCACTGTCAAATATCTTTTTTCCACCCTACTGGGTCCAAGGCAATGCTGCCGGTGTTGCCAACTTGCACTTTGTGTCCTATGCCCCGTGTAATCACTTACACCTTGGCTAATGTGTACCTGTTCTGGGGTGCACAAGGTCTAATTGAATGGTAAGCCTGTCTGTCTGACCTGTGATGTCACTGAGACCGCATCGACTTCAACGCAGCCTATTCTTGGGCTGGTGCCACGATCTACCGTGTGTTTTTGGTGCTCTGGCATGACATGGACTGCTCCAGCGGACATCTTCAATGCTGTCAAATGTTGTCGACCTGGCTGTCGACGACTATTTTTGCACTTTGATTTTTTCAACTTTTTTCATTGTAATAGCAACTGCAATTAAACGAAACTATACCCTATCAGACTCCCACTATTGTAGCTGCAATTATTCAGCCGTTATAGCAAGGTTCATTTTAGGTTCGGTTCGTACGAATCCGAACTTCGCAAAAGTTTGCCGAACCGAACTTTTCAAAAGTTCGCTCATCCCTAATAATTTTTTTTATTTATTTAAGATTTACACAATAATATCATTTTTTAAACAAAAAAAAGTCATGTTTTAGTGTCTTCATAGTGTGAGAGCTGTCGTTTTTATATTTTTTGGGTGATTGTCTCAGGTAGGGGCTACTTTTTTGCGGGATGAGATGACGGTTAGATTGGTACTATTTTGGGGGGCATACGCCTTTTTGATCGCTTGGTTTTACGCTTTTTGTGATGTAAGGTGACAAAAAATGGCTTTTTTGACATAGTTTTTATTTTATTTTTTTTCTGTGTTCATCTGAGGGGTTATGTCAGGTGATATTTTTGTAGAGCAGGTTGTTACGGACGCGGCGATAACTAACATTTTATTATTTTATTTATTTTTACTCAATTATAAATGTGCGTATTATTTTTACGTTTTTTTTTTGTTTTTTTTACACTTTTTTGACTCAGACCCACTTGGTTCTTGAAGATCCATTGGATCTGATGTCTATATAATACACTGCAGTACACTATATAGTGTACTACAGTGTATTTTTACTTTACACTAAGCCTGATCAGGCTCCTGCCTTTAGCAGGAGCCTGGTCAGGCTTCATATACCATGGCAAGCCGACTGGCGTCCGGTTGCCATGGTAACCATTGGGACGCTGCCACAGCAGAGCAGCGTCCCGATGGGAGGGGGGAGGAAGCTCCCTCCCTGTCTTCTGGCCACACCATCGCCCGATGGAGGAGGGAGCTTCCTCCCTGTTAACCCCTTCCATGCCATGGTCCCTACGGACCGTGGCATGGAAGGGGGTTAAACGGCCGACATCGCTGCCAGCAGCGGTCGGCTGTTACATTAGATTGTCAGCTGTATGTTACAGCTGACAATCTAATACTGCTTGGCCATCCTGAAAATGGGGGGTGGGTGATTGAAGGGGGTGGATGTTTATACTTATGGGAGGGTGGGTGGGTCTGCTCGGCTCGGCCATCCTGAAAAATTAAAATATAGCAGCGCAGCCCCGATGTCCTGAAGGACATCGGAGCTGCACTGCTGCACTCTGCGATTGGTCAGTCTCTGCAGACTGACCAATCACAGCGATCGTGGGCGGGGGAGGGCTTTGATTGGCCCCCCAGAGTGTTTCTGAAAGCCTAAGCTTTCAGAAACAGTCGGCCCTGCGATCCTGTCACCCTGCACTTTGGCAGGGTGACAGTTAGAAGCCATGACGTGCCTTAAGGCAGGGCAGCTCATGACGTGCAGGCACGTCATGGTGCGGTAAGAGGTTAAATGAACCAATTTCATTTTTTTTTCCTTTTTCTTCAACTCTAGTGACATATTACGCTATCCGTGTTTAGGGAGGAACAAAAGAGGCTGTCTTAGTACAATATATGCTTCTCTTTAAAGTCTCAAGTTCTACGTCACTGTCACCATACCCTCTGTCGTCTGGCAAAATGTAACTTCTACTTTTTGATCAGTTCTAACTAGATGTCTTAACATATAACAATGGACATGACACAACACGGGCCCATCACACACTTCACACACACAAACAAATATAGTATTCACTGGAGCGCCAATAAAAACTATATGCATGACTCTATGGAAAAGTTTTCAGCACAGAATCAATGAAAATGATATTTTGTGCAGATCTGCCGAATATATTGGGGTTTCTTGGTCTTTCTTTCTTCACTCCTGAAAAACAGATTAGTCACAATCCCCACCAAGTTAAACATTTGGGAAAAACAACAGGCTTTCTTGATGTCCATTAAGTCGGGCTGTAAAATAAAATTCACAAAATCTTTAGTTTGCAAAAATGAAAAATAGTGTGCACACAATACCAAATGTAACAATGAGCTCATCTTTTACCACATGGATTTTCTTTAACCTAATTCTAAAGTTTTTTTCCTGGATATCATTACTTTTAACGTTAAGTACTTTTTTTTCACAAAAGAAACAAAGACAGCTTATATACTTCCTCTTTTTCCAACATACATATCTATAACATCAAAAGTCTCCAAACTTCACTTTATTACTTTTTTTTAACTTTAAAGATGTTTCTAGTAAAAACCAATTACTGATAAATCTCCAATGGCAGCAGTATACACTGACACATCTACTTTTGAACACTGGGATAAAAGTCCAAATACTGCATTACAGCTTACAGTTTAAGACCACATCTGCCAAAACAATATCTGAAACAGGAACTACTGCTATTCTACATTAACAAATAATGCAAAGATACTTTCTTTTTAGAATCTGATTCTTCTCAGTCCCTCCTCCTCTTCTACAGAGACTAAGCAACATTAAAACACAATCTTTTGGTACATTTACGACTATTGGGGACCCCACAAGAGACGGAAGACAATGCTGTCTAAAACAAAGACGCAGCAGCCTATACTTCCTCTTTTACCACTCCTGATTAACTCTTTCCTTTGATGCCTTCTAAAAGTATATTCTCTTCCCAATCCTTTCTCCATCATTCTCTTTATGCCATCTTTGAACCACTGCTCCCAGCCTCTCCACCTTCTCACCTGCTCTTACCTTCTTTACCTGCCTAACCTTCAACGAATGCGCTGCTTCCATTCCTTTGGAACTCTTTCCATCTTTCCAGATTTACCAGATTTAAACAACCATCTTTTAGCATGCCTGCTCTTTTGAATATTCTGCTTGTATCTCTCACTGCCCCTCCTCCTTCACGCTGTCTCTCTATGATATCCACTGCAGTCACCCCCTCTCGGAGGGGCGCCCCTCTTTTAGAGCTTTTGACTGTCTGATCCCCATTGGAGAAGAGTGGATCCGTCCCTTCTCCTACCACACGTGAATACTCTGATTCGCCTCACCACCTGCTCACACAAAGCTCCGCAGGCTCACCTGTCCGCTCACACAAACAGTTCTTGCAGACCGATACTCCCAGTCCTGGACTGGGCTTCCAACTCCTCTCACACGCAGTTCTTGCAGAGATTGGATTCCCTAGGTTGGGTATCTGCAGATATCACAGAGAGGTGGGCACTTTAAAATACTAACTATATGCAGGCACTGTGCACTGTTACTCAAATCTCTCTGACCTCCTCTTTTTCTATAGTTCCTATTCCTATCACAGCAACATATCACATGGAGTCATCTCTTTCACACAAATAATCAATATCACTCTAAACCTAGGTTCCAGACAATCCATTCATTCAACCACAGACAAGGAAGTTTGTTCTTTAAAATCCCAAAGATTCCGAAAGGGACAATACTTGAACAGTGGTCATAACAAGTGGGAAGGCACAGTAAGAACAAAGTATCTTGCCTGTGTATCTAAAGGTACAGTTCCCAGTTGCCATAATGACCAAAGCACTTCCACGATCGTCCCCTTGGATATCTGATGGATTTTCCCGGGTTTCAGCAACACATGTCGCTGCAATTTAGGACTAGTCCCAAATTAGGAGACTTCATTCTATTGTCTTTGGTGTTCAAATTATGTTAAGTTTATCCCTTTATGGTAGGAGGTGGGAAGCCGGCCTAAAAATCACACATCCAGACTTGTTGCTGGTCATGTCATTTCTCTCTCTCCGCAGACACGACTAGAGAGCCACTTTATTAGATATACATAATGGGTGGATCTAGTCAGTATCAATTTTAATATATCCAATCACAAACATACAAGTACACATTTAACAACCAATCAAAAGATGCTAATGGTGGCTAATGACATGTAAGCATTACTTCATTTATCTGGGAAATTCCATTTGCATATATCAAGTCCTCTTTTCACATAGACTAGCTAACTCTAGCTAATTTCCTATATCAAGTGATCGTGACTCATATTTATTTTTAAGCATATGTGACATCTAATGGAGATTAATACAAAAGATGAAGACTATTTAATAATGAAATACAACTTAGCACAATTTTGTTCATCAACTACTTAATTTCTTTAACAATAAAATAATAGTGCAAGTATCAAAATGAAGTGCTAATATACATACTGTTAAAATTCTTCTCTAGTACTGCTGTTTACTGAGCGAGTATTTAAGCCCTGCCCCTGGGCACTCCCTAAACAAGATGGGTTTACATAAGACCCACTCATTTTCAGGCTGGGTCAAGCCAAATTTCTCTCTCTGAAAATTCTATACAATACCAGCAAATTTGAGACTGCTGGCAACTGTATGAATGTATAAAAAAAATTTTAAATCTTGCTCACAGTTTGGTGCTTTTTGGAAGATTTGCACAAATTGTAGAGAACCATTCATGGGACCAGACATGTTTTGACTGTTTAAACTAAGGCCTGTTAAATATTGCCACTCTTTCCAACAGCTGAATGTAGTAGTGCAGCTCAGCCCCATTTAAGTGAATTGGACGAGAGTGATACGGTTTCTAGGAAACAGCAACTAAAGGATAAATTTGACATCAGTTTTCTGGAGTATAAAAGTTGCATATTTTTGTACAAGCATCATTTTCCCAAATATTTTGTATGTGCTGTAGTGATGAAGCTCAAGGGCAAGCCATGAATGTGTAGATGACACATTCAGTGTGGGTTGGGACTGGCACAATTTATGGCATGTGATCCAGGAAGTTCAGCACTGACCTGGTAGATAAATCTTAATCATGCTTTTTTCACATCAAGGGGAAGGACATACCGTATTTTTCGCTTTATAAGATGCACCCGATGATAAGAAACACCTCAGATTTTAGAGTAGGAAAATAAATAAAAAAATTTCATCAGATCCTCATATCAGACCCCCCCATGAATATCCGGACATCACACCAAACCCCCATATCAGCCCTCCATGTCAGAACCCCATCAGTCCTCCATGTTAGACCCCCTTCAGACCTCAGATTAGCCTTTTCAGACAGACCCACATCAGACCTCAGATCAGCCCTTTCAGACCCCCATCAGACCTCAGATCAGCCCTTTCAGACCCCCATCAGCAATTTCAGACCCCCATCAGACCTCAGATCATCCCTTTCAGATCAGCCCTTTAAGACCCCCATCAGCCCTTTCAGACCCCCCCAGACCTCAGATCAGCTCTTTTAGACCCTCATCAGCCCTTTTTAGACTCCAATCAGGAATTTCAGACCCCCATCAGACTAAAATAAAAACATCTGCTTACCTCTCCTACACCATGGCTCCTCTCCATTTCAGCAGAAGTTGCGATCCTCTGTCTTCTCCGGCCAGCACTGCACTGTCACCTGAGTGCGTGCAACTTCAGGTCATAGTGCACGCACCATGTCCTGACGCTGTACAGGGTCAGGACAGTGCAGCACCAACAGGAGAAGAAGGAGGAGCGCCGGGCCCAGAAAGAAGACCAGGGAGGGTAAGTATCTTACTGGCTCCCGGACCCTAATGTATACTAGTGAGCGCTTCCATAATGGAAGGGCTCACTAGTATTCGCTTTATAAGACGCACGGCCATTTTCCCCCTCTGTGTCTTATAAAGCGAAAAATACGGTAAGTCCATAAATTTGTACTAGGGTTGTACCAGGAAGACACATTTCCTAATTTTCTACAAAAGGGATTCAAATGCATCTCATGTAGGGCTCCAACTGTTGGTAATTTTATATCACCCACTTTATACATAGATAAAATTTCAAACACCTTCTCAACTGTATGGACTATTTAGGTGATATTAGTAGAAGAAAAGCCAGCCAATAATTTTATAGTGATGTACACTACCGTTCAAAAGTTCAGGGTCACGTAGAAATTTCCTTATTTTTGAAAGAAAAGCAGTTTTTTTCAATAAAGATAACATTAAATTAATCAGAAATACACTCTATACATTGTAAATGTGGTAAATGACTATTCTAGCTGCAAAAGTCTGGTTTTTAATGCAATATCTACATAGGTGTATAGAGGCCCATTTCCAGCAACCATCACTCCAGTGTTCTAATGGTACATTGTGTTTGCTAACTGTGTAAGAAGGCTAATGGATGTTTAGAAAACCCTTGAAAAACCCTTGTGCAAGTATGTTAGCACAGCTGAAAACAGTTTTGCTGTTAGAGAAGCTATAAAACTTACCTTCCTTTGAGCTAGTTGAGAATCTGGAGCATTACATTTGTGGGTTCCATTAAACTCACAAAATGGACAGAAAAAATAACTTTCATGTGAAACTCGACAGTCTACTCTTGTTCTTAGAAATGAAGGCTATTCCATGTGAGAAATTGCCAAGAAACTGAAGATTTCCTACAACGGTGTGTACTCCTCCCTTCAGAGGACAGCACAAACAGGCTGTGACCAGATTAGAAAGAGAAGTGGGAGGCCCCACTGCACAACTGAGCAACAAGACAAGTACATTAGAGTCTCTAGTTTGAGAAATAGACGCCTCATAGGTCCTCAACTGGCAGCTTCATTAAATAGTACCCGCAAAATGCCAGTGTCAACGTCTACAGTGAAGAGGCGACTCCGGGATGCTGGCCTTCAGGGAAGAGTGGCAAAGAAAAAGCCATATCTGAGACTGGCTAATAAAAGGAAAATATTAATATGGGCAAAAGAACACAGACATTGGACAGAGGAAGATTGGAAAAAAGTGTTATGGACAGACAAATCGAAGTTTGAGGTGTTTGGATCACACAGAAGAACATTTGTGAGATACAGAACAACTGAAAAGATGCTGGAAGAGTGCCTGACGCTATCTGTCAAGCATGGTGGAGGTAATGTGATGGTCTGGGGTTGCTTTGGTGCTAGTAATGTGGGAGATTTGTACAAGGTAAAAGGGATTTTGAATAAGGAAGGCTATCACTCCATTTTGTAACGCCATGCCATATCCTGTGGACAGCACTTGATTGGAGCCAATTTCCTCTTACAACAGGACAATGACCCAAAGCACACCTCCAAATTATGCAAGAACTATTTAGGGAAGAAGCAGGCAGCTGGTATTCTATCTGTAATGGAATGGCCAGTGCAGTCACCAGATCTCAACCCCATTGATCTGTTGTGGGAGCAGCTTGCCCATATGGTATGCAAAAAGTGCCCATCAAGCCAATCCAACTTGTGGGAGGGGCTTCTGGAAGCATGGGGTGAAATTTCTCCAGATTACCTCAGCAAATTAACAGCTAGAATGCCAAAGGTCTGCAATGCTGTAATTGCTGCAAATGGAGCATTCTTTGACGAAAGCAAAGTTTGAAGGAGAAAATTATTATTTCTATCTATTTCTATCATTTCATATCATTATTTCTATATAGTCAATGTCTTGACTATATTTTCTATTCATTTCGGAACTCATTTGATAAATAAAAGTGTGAGTTTTTATGGAAAACACAAAATTGTCTGGGTGACCCCAAACTTTTGAACTGTAGTGTATAGTAGGGATCCATTAGGCTTTATTTTAACTCTTTCAGCCCCGGAGGTTTTTTTGTTTTTGCGTTTTCATTTGCATTCCCAGAGCCATAACTTTTTTATTTTTCTGTTCACATAGCTGTATGAGGGCTTGTTTTTTGCGGGACAAGTTGTACTTTCCAACGCCACCATTTAATATTGCCTATGGTGTAGTGGGAAGCGGGAAAAAATTCCAAATGAGGGTGAAATAAGAAAGCAATTCCGCCACAGTATTACCTTTTTTTTTTATTTACGAGTATATTGTAAGGCCCCATATACACAACCATATTTTTGCTCCCCCAAATTATATTGTAAGGCCCCATATACAAAACCATGTTTTTGGTTCTCCACATTTTTTGTGGATTAGATGCGGGCGCATTCATTTCAATGGCTCCACAAAAAATAAGAACAGCACACCGCGTGCTGTCCACATCCGTATGTCCATTCCGTAGCCCCACAAAAAAGATAGAACATGTCCTATTCTTGGCCATTTTGTGGACAAGGATAGGAATTGTTACAATGGATTTGCAAATAAAAGGGATGCAACACAGACGTCATCTGTATTTTTAGCGGATCCACATTTTGCAGACCACAAAATGCATAAGGTTGTGTGAATGCACCCTAAATCCTAAAAATGTACAATGTTAAGAAATAATCCAGTGGAAAGTTACAACATTTATCTACAGTACACAGTATAGTACCACCCAGTATTCAAAGATTATAGCCATATGCATGACCATCTGGTGCAGGTAGACATGTATGCTCAGTCGTTTTTCCCAAAGACAGGTCTTAAATTTAAAATAAAATACCAGAGCCTCTGCAACCACATGACAGCAGAGCTGAGAAGACTCCTTCTACCTAAAGCCCTGTATAGTGACAATCTATATGAACAGTGCACATGCCCACTGAGCCTTTTTTTTATTCCATTTCATTTGCTTCGGAGGGAGTGCACACTGTGTTCACGCAGTCTGTATCCTAACTATTCTGAACCCCACATTACCTTTACTAATGGTAAGTAAGAACAAACTATATAGTTGGCTGTCAGAGGAAGAAGGCATTTTATATGCTAGTAACAATGAAAGTTACTAGCAGCAATTGTTATTTGCAGCAATTCTGGATTTTTTTTATGAAAAAAAAATATCATGCGATAATCCTTTTAAGTTAACAAAACTACTGTGCCATTGTAATGGCATTGTAAAACTGACATTGACTAGCTTTTATCAAATTATGCTAACTATGATTACACTGATATCATAATGGTGATCATGAACCTGTTGACATCATAATGATAGCAAATAAGACCCTAAAATGCCTTTGTTACCATTGCGACATATAAATTTACATCATAATATTTACATAAACGGACTTGTCTCACTTCAGCAAATGGCATTTATCATGTACATAAAGTTAACTCCTGGATATGAGCCGTGTATTATGTGATAGAATAATGAATCCAGCCAACAAAGGAGACAACATGGACAATCACAATACATTAATAAGTGCCTTGTATTAACTTTATCTACATGATAAATGCCACTTGTAGAAGTGAGACAACCCTTTAGAGTGTCTATACACATTACAGGAAAGTCAACTTATTTTGGCAGGATCTGCCCACTTTCTTATATGTTTGGGGGTATGCAGACTCTCTCCAGATGGCAGGTTTCAGTAGAAAAAATGTTCTCAATCCTTTTTTCCCACAAGTGATAAATTACTTCCAGAGGGGCCTGAAATCAGCTTGCTCCCCTCTCTCCAATGAAAACACATGCCTGCTCAGATGAAAATATGTTTATCATAAACATTTTTTTTACATATATTGCTAACACACCACCAGTTTTCTAGAAGTGGAATTTGTTACACCCTAACTCAGTTGCATACATTTTGAACCTTTTCATTATGGGTCAACCTAGTTATGTGACCTCAAGCCTCAATTTGCAGCCTAGAGCTTGCTCTAATGTGTATAAAGGAACTCTGTCTCTCCCGTGCCACTGACTTCATGTGAACTATAGGCTGACATTATCTCCAGTCAAATCCCTCCTGACAGCTCTCAGGCACATCCCTTCATGTTTCTCTTTATATCCCTGTATTTTGTTGAAGATATAATGTCTCCCCAGTGACTAACTGGTTAAATAAGCCTCCTGACTCACATTGCCTGCCTGTACTATCTGTGTGCACTAACTCTCCAGACTGGTTCTGTGAGATGTAGCTTCACCCTGGTCTCCCTGCCTCCTCCAGGTAAAAGAGACATGGCAGGAGAAAGATGACAGGGCAGGGAGGGCAGACAGGCTCAAGCTGCATCACACAGGAAAATATGGAGGAGACATTGTGAGGAGACAGTAGTTCTGTGTCACTGATCTGTCATTGCTGCCTTCAGAGCACTCAAAGCAGTGCAGTTTAGGAGACTCTACCCCTCAGTCTCTACAAAGCCAGGCATGATGGGAAATGTAGTATTCATAAAGAAAACCATACATGAGGGGAGAAGGAATTGGCTGACAACCCACAAATCACGCTTAAAAAAACAGGTATATACAAGGCATACTCAACAGTCTCTGTCTTAAACTTTAATCAAAGTGCTTCTTTACTGATCATGATTATATAAAATAACTGAACATTTGACAAGAGCAATAGTGGTTTCTTTATCCTAGGCATGAAATTATTGTAACAACACTTACCTTCTGACACCTAGGCCTTATGCAAATGAGGAAACTAATGTTCCAAACTGTGAACTGTTTGGAGCTGTAACATGGCACCCATAGACCTATGGAGAGTCATGTGGTAGCATATAGATTTTTTGCAGCTCCCTAAATACACACCTGAAAAATAACATAATGGTAAATACCAGTAACAATACATGATATATTTTGAAGGCATTGATTATCATTATAGAGATCCAGCTGGTTGGCAGACAAGGGCAATTCTCCCTGGGAAAACCTACTTACAGGGTATCTGCCTATAGGTGTCAAAAGAGCAACACTTTTTTCATTTTACAGGCAAACACATACTATTATATTTAATATGATCAAGGTGACCAAGACAAACTGACATTACAGTGCTGAAAATTCCAACAAAGGAATGAGATTTTTTACATTGAGAACAATGCAATAATATCATTATGCCAAGCATAACAACTCAATATAGCTATTTTTTATACCTATAACATATTAATATTTGCAATAAATCTATTTATTGTTAAATATTATCGTCCCTAAAAAAAATTGTAAAATATTAGAAGTACAAGATCCCAGATACCTTCATCTGCGCCATGCTAAATGTGGTCTACTTGATTGTGCGTACCAAATGTCCTACTAGGGGTCTCTGTGCTGGTCAAACTGGTCAAAAGCTTAGAACAAGAATGAACTCTTTTCGACACACAATAAAAGAAGAAAGAAATGATCTGCCTATACCAAAATACTTTTGCAGCCATGAACACAACATCACAGACATGAACGTCTTGATATCAAAAAAGAATTTCAAATCTCAGAAAGACAGAAGAGTCTGAGAATACAAGTTCGTGACCACCTTTGAAACACTCAGGTCAGGAATGAATGTATCTCATTGATGTATGTCCTTCTACATCTCTTAAGTAGTGTTGAGCAAATAGAAGTATCCATAAGTGTACTTCAATCCAAATTTCAGGATAATTCCAGGATCTTCATGCAAGATGGCCGCTGAGGGCTCTTCTCGCTCAAATGGATAAGATAAGTAAAATTAAATTTTTTTAACTGATCAACCTGTGAAAGGCCTTAATATTCTTCTCAGACGCAGTGATCAGCAATCAATGTAACGAGGGGCAGTGCAATCGACACCCCCCTTTCCCCCCCTCCTACGGCATTGAACCCACTACTTGCAAAGAAATGCGCTTTGCCACAAAGTAATTTGTCACAAAGCAAATTTTTTGTAAAATTCAGGGCAGCAGCCGAATTGAATTTTTAAGAATTTGCTCATCTCTATTCTTAAGGAATGTGTCCCTCAGACATCTTGATTTCATCACATTCATGGACTGGATATCTATTAGAGGATGATAAAATGTTCACATTCCTTATCTATAATTGTTACAACAATTTACTGCTATAACTGTTTGTTTACTCCTCCACTCCTCCATTGATCTGCTTTCACTTGTCTAATCTACCTCATTATTCCTATGTACCATACTTTAGTGTATAAATATGTGAATCTTCAGATACTGTCTTAAAATATGCCTGAGGAAGAGCTCTAAGTAGTCTTGAAAGCTTGCAATTGTGCCATCATCATTTCAGTTAGCCATTAAACTATTAACTCCATCTTCCTGATTCCGACTTCCATTTTATTTTGCTTATTATTCAGTCTCAATAATCACAATTAAGTAATTAGAGTTTTTTTTAGCTGTCATAAACTGGACTATTTCTTTTCCTGCTGTAATGGCATAGACTGTGGTTACAAAGAACTTACCCTGTCTGGCTTTAAAACCACAATTCAGACTAACGGATTGAGAAAAGAGATTATATTTCCAATTTTTTGTTAATGAAGTTTTATGAAGTTTTATCTCAGCTACTTGGCTTATTACATAATTTGACCATTCTTTTGTACTTTTACTTTGCCTTTTTTGCCTGTATTGTATATGGCTTAGATTTAAACATAAGGAGTAATCACAACTTATTCATAAATGTTCTTTGTGTGTTAATAGGCCATGTGCAATGTATTCTGCTGAAAAACTCCATCAGGCATGACTAATTCAGATAATTAATTTGCTAGAACATTAGCACCATCAAATGAGCCAGCTAAACCGGTAAATTTAAAGTAAATTAAACTTAATTTGCAGGTTATTGCAATTAAGTCTGTCTTGTCTTTCTGAGGGATTTCAACATCCTCAGTATTTAAGAGGCAATCATAATGCATGCAAGTAGGCGGGTTTTTTGGCTAATTAACACAAGAGTCTAATCTGCTTTTCAATTAGGATAGATGTTTATTATATGCCAGCGACAGTGTTGCAATTCAGAGCAGCATAACAGGGGCGCATGGCATAATTATAGCTGAAACGAAAATCTCATGCAGAGCCTGTTTAGGGGTTAATGAGACATTGGCAGTTTCCAGCTGGGGAGATCGAGCCAGTTTAGTGAGGCTTCAAGAGGAAACCACCCATAGGGGTTTCCTTTGAAGTGTCAAAAGGTCCCCTTGTTCAGGGTGGCTTATGTTTCATTTGTCTGAGTGGCATATCAAAAATTGATGAGCTTCCAGCAGCAGTCTTCATGACATTAATTCACCAATTGTGTTCTTAATAGTTTCATCCTTTAATACATTTGGCTGATAATACTATATAAAAATTCAATGTATTGAAAACAATGAGAGAGACTTAAGAGGCTCATACCATACACTATACAAGTGACTTTTATAAGACTGACCTCTACTAAGCTCACCATTACCTTATGCCAATCAGTTTGACACTGTTTTCTCTACACTAATTAGCAATGCTACATAAAGCCAGAAAGGGTGAGAATACTGTGTTGTAAGGTGAAACCTAAACTTTATTTGTTGTTAATATTTTATTTGTAGTTTGTTAATTAAAAGATACTGCTGAATTTATTTAAATATTTGATTTAAATTGATTTAGCATTGTGATTACAAAATTTAATGGAATTAAACAGGGGTATTACATAGAAATCATTGGGCCCTATAGCAAGAATCAAAATTTGACCCCCAGTCCCTGGTCTTAACTTCTCCTACTACCCTTACTACCCTCCTCTAGTCCCTCCCAACACCCACATCCATTTTGTCTAGCTAGTACTGATGCCAAAATCTGACAGACCCTATTATAGTGAATCACTGTTCAACATATGACAGATCTAGTTATTCTGGTAATTCTGCTCCCATTCTGAAAGAGAATACCAGAATTTGATCACAAGTGAGCACATAGCCTTACTCAATGAACTATTCCTGCCGCTTATTATATAGTGTGCCATACCTTCCCCCCCTTCCCCCGTGAACTATGCCTGCTGCTTATTATATAGTGTGCCAAAGTCCCCATGAATTCTGCCTGCTATTGCTGCCTGCTGCTGCTTAAAACTTAGCACACTACTGCCAACCCTCCCCATGAACTGTTCCTGCTACTGCTGACTGCCTTTGCTAATTATATATTGCGTCACTGTCATGCCCCTCATGAACTGTGCCTGCTACTGCTGCTGCTTAAAACTAAAAATAGCATGCTACAGCCAAACCCCACACACATGAACTGTGCCCACTACTGCTGCCTGCTGCTTATTATACATTCTGTCTGGACCCTCAATTCCAATACATGTGTTTTAAATGTAACTTTTATTTCTTTCTACAATAAAAATAACAATAAAGAAATATCCATTAAAACTGTTAACTGACTCATGCATTTTGTTTTCTTATATCCACATTGGTTTCTTTTGTGTATGTTAATGGAGGTATGATTAGAGCCCTAACCCCTGACGAAGCCACAAGTAGTGGCAAAACATGTCGGGTGGGCTAATGTACGGGGTTTTAGGCAAACTGGCTTTTCATGTATGAATGAATGTATGTTTGTGGTAATCAGGGCAAGTACCCTAATACCACAGGCAGGGACAGACCGTAGTAAATCAATGGATGAATGATCTGGGATGTATGTTTTAACACCAGTGATCAAACCCCTCCAAGTGTATCCATCTGAAAATAGCTATCACAACTATACTAGGAATATCCTACTAGTGAATAGCAAGGGAAATAATCACTGAGATTGATAGAACTAGATCGCAACTTTTAACATCAGCTGCTTGCGGTGTACCTTTATAAATAAGCGATCAATTGTTTTCTATTGTATCTACCAGTGACCTGCTATTATAGCCTTTTTGGATATAGAACCCCCCCCCCCTTCCCCGCTATTTGGGAGTGGGGCTACATCCTAATAGTGTTTGGTAAAGACATTAGAAACAGGGTATTCAGAGAGACCTAATCAGATCACACTCTTGTACTGTATGAAGCTAATACAGACCAATGAGTAATCTGTAATGGTCATAGTCCTAGCTGGAGTTTATTGGAGATTATTAATACATTTAACACAACTCAAAGTGAACAAATATTACCTTCCATCAGGGAAGCTGTTTGCTAATATACGCAGTTACAACTACTTGATTAAATTAGTGGAACCTGTAGAAAGCGTTTATCTATATTTAGGATAGCTTAATCCTTCCTATGGAATAAAAAAAAACACTAGAGTAAAGTGTGCCATAGTTGCTAGGAAATATCCCCAAAAAACACATCTCATACAGCCAGATTGGTAATCTCATATCTCTTAATAATATAAAAATGAGTTTCTGTCTGTCTGTCTGTCTGTTCTCTATGCGCGACCAAACTACTGGACCGATTTTCACCAAATTCAGCACACAGGTACATCAGGTGTCCGGGAAGGTTTTAGACCAGGTCTCATCTCTCTAGGACATACCGTTCCTGAGATATTCCCAAAATATGATCTCCATTAGCCAACATTACAACTGGGAACTTTGGTTTTAAACTCCAACTGCCATTCTCTGCAAAGGCAGACACAGGGAGGGCAGGTTTCCATAACAACCAGGTAATTATCAGCAGCTGAGGATCTTATCCATTTCTATTCACTGACACTGTTAAAGGTATTCCGGTTACCATAAATATAACTTATGTGTTTTTCTATTACTACAGTTCAGTAGTAATAAAAGATGTTTTCCTCCACTGCTGCCTATTGCGTGGCCTCATAAATAAGCATGGTATTGACCTTTAATTCAGGCCACCCTAAAAGAAGTACTTAAAATCCCCGCCCCAGGTCTCACTAAGCCACACCCCCAACTCTGTCAGGCCACACCCCCTTTCACTCCGCAGCCAACAGAGATTGAAAAAATAAAGGTAAAAATCAACTTCTGTCAGCTGCAGGGATGGGAGGGAGGATGACTTTCTTTCTGCAACAACACACACAAACATTAAATAAAATAGATTAAATACATCCATGCGAAGCGTCTTGCTAATCCACGCCCCCGACTCTGTCAGGTCATGCCCCCTCCCACTCCGCAGCCAATGGGAATTGAAAAAATTAAGGTAAAAATAAACTTCTGTTTGCTGCAGGGGTGGGAGGGTGAATTTCTCTCTGCAACGACACACAAAAATTTTAGATGAAATAGACTAATTATAGACTACAACTGTTCGAAGCCTTTTGCTAAGCCACGCCCCGTCTCTGTCAGGCCACGCCCCCTCTCACTCCGCAGCCATTCTGCAACGACACACAGAAACATTAAATGAAATAGATTAAATGCACCTATGCGAAGCGCTTTGCTAAGCCACGCCCCGACTATGTAAGGCCACACCCCTCCGACTCCGCATGCAACAGGGATTGAAAAAATAAAGGTAAAAATCAACTTCTGTCAGCTGCAGGGATGTGTGTAAGGTTGACTTTCTTTCTGCAACGACACACAGAAACATTAAATGAAATAGATTAAATACACCCATGTGAAGCGTCTTGCTAATCCACGCCCCCGACTCTGTCAGGTTACGCCCCCTCCCCCTCCGCAGCCAACGGGATTGAAAAAATAAAGGTAAAAATAAACTTCTGTTTGCTGCAGGGGTGGGAGGGTGAATTTCTCTCTGCAACGACACACAAAAATTTTAGATAAAATAGACTAATTATAGACTACAACTGTTCGAATCGTCTTGCTAAGTCACGCCCCCAACTCTGTCAGACCACGCCCCCTCCCACTCTGCAGCCATTCTGCAACGACACACAGAAACATTAAATGAAATAGATTAAATCACCTATGCGAAGCACTTTGCTAAGCCACACCCCCAACTCTGTCAGGTCATGCCCCCTCCCGCTCCGCAGCCAACAGGGATTGAAAGAATGAAGGGAAAAATAAACTTCTGTCAGCTGCAGGGGTGGGAGGGTGAATTTCTCTCTGCAATGACACACAAAATTTTAGATGAAATAGACTAATTTCAGACTACAACCGTTCGAAGCATCTTGATAATCCACACCCCCAACTCTGCCAGGCCACGCCCCCTCCCACTCCGCAGGCAACGGGGATTAAAAAAATGAAGGTAAAAATCAACTTCTGTCAGCTGCAGGGGTGGGAGGGTGAATTTCTCTCTGCAACGACACACAAAAATCGTAGATGAAATTGACTAATTTTAGACTACGACCATTCAGTACTAATAAAAGATGTTTTTTTCCACTGCTACCCATTGCGGGTCCCCATAAATTACCATGTCATCGACCTGTAATTCATGCCACTCTGACCCCCGCCCCAGATCTCGCGAAACCACGCTCCGACTCTGTCAGGCCACGCCCCCTCCCATTCCGCAGCCAACGGGGATTGAAAAAATGAAGGTAAAAATCAACTTCTGTCAGCTGCAGGGGTGGGAGGGAAGTTGGATTTCTTTCTGCAACAACATACAGAAACATTAAATGAAATAGATTAAATATACCCGTGCAAAGCAATGGTTTCTTCCACTGTTACCCATGGCGTGTCCTCATAAATTACCATGGCATCGACCTGTAATTCTTGCCACCATCAAAAGAAGGATTTAAAACCCCGCCCCAGGTCTTGCAACGTCACGCCCCCGACTCAGTCAGGCCATGACCCCTCCCACTCCGCAGCCAATGGAGATTGAACAATTGAAAGTAAAAATCAACATCTGTCAGCTGCAGGGATGGGAGGGAGGATGACTTTCTCTCTGCAACGACACACAGAAACATTAAATAAATAGATGAACTATACCCAGGCGAAGCCGGGTCTTTCTGCTAGTTTAGTATATATAGCAAACTACTCCTCCCTCACTTTATAACGTTACTAGGTTGAACACTCGATAGATACATATAAAGAAAACCTAGTACAGTTACTGAGATTAACTCTCCTAGTAAAAGGTCTAACCCACTCTGTTCTCAGTGGATATATTATCTCCTCATACCTCCATTAACATACACAAAAGAAACCAATGTGGATATAAGAAAACAAAATACATGAGTCAGTTGATAGATTTAACCCTTAGGATACCAGCGCCGTACATGTAAGCCGGGACAAAAACCCCGATCAGCTGCAGGGGTCCGGCAGTGGCCAATAGCCGTACCCCTGCTGTATGCACTGGAATTGGTGAAAACACCGATGCCGATGCATTAACCCTCGCACTGCCGCGGTCAGCGCTGACTGCGGCACGTGCAGGTATCCTGTCGGGTTGCTGCTGTGACGGGGACCCGATGGCAGAGAAGGCAGCCCGATGCCTTCCTTAAGGATTCGTGCTTCCTTCTATGGTAGCCTGTGAGATCCAGCCTGCTGGATCTCACAGGCAGCAGGCTGTAAGTGTATTACAATTGTAATACACTTACAGCCAATGCATTACAATACAGAAGTATTGTAATGCGTTGTGCAGGGGATCAGACCCCCAAAAGTTAAAGTCCCAGACTGGGACAAAAAAATAAAGTAAAAAAAGAAGTAAAAAAAATAAAGTTTAACAAAAAAACATAAAAGTTTCAAGAAAAAAAAAGGCATTTTCCCAAAATAAAGTTAAAAAACATTGTAAAAAATAAAGAAAAAAAGAATTTAGACATATTAGGTATCGCCGCGTCTGTATCGACCGGCTCTATAAAAATATCACATGACCCACCCCGCTAGGTAAACGCTGTAAAATTAAAAAATAAAAACAGTGCAAAATAAGCCCTTTTCTGATCACCTTGCCTCACAAAAAGTGTAATACCAAGCGATCAAAAAGACACATTAATCCCAAAATGGTACCAATCAAACCGTCATCTCATCCTACAAAAAACGAGACCCTCGCCCGAAAAATAAAAAAAATATGGCTCTCAGAAAATGGAAACACAAAAAAAGATTTTATTCTGTTCAAAAATGCATCTAATGTGTAAAACTTAACAAAAATAAAAATGTTAAACATATTGGGTATCGCCGCGTCCGTAACAACCTGCTCTATAAAAATATCACATGAGATGGCCTCCTAGGTGAATGCTGTAAAAAAAATGTAAAAAACTATTCCAAAACAGCAGTTTTTTCCTCTCTTTCCTCACAAAAAGTGTAATAGCAGGCGATCAAAAAGGCGTATTTACCCCAAAATGGTACCAATCAAACCATCATCTTGTCCCGCAAAAAATGATACCCTGAGACAATCTCCCAAAAAAATAAAAAAAATATGGCTCTCAGAAAATGGCAACACAAAAAAAAGATTTTATTCTGTTCAAAAATGCATCTGTGTAAAAATTTCCAAAAATAAAAATCTTAGACATATTATGTATCGCCGCATCCGTAACAACCTGCTCTATAAAAATATTACATGAGATGGACTCCCAGGTGAATTCTGTAAAAAAAAATTTAAAAAACATGCCAAAACAGCCATTTTTTCCCCTCTTTCCTCACAAAAAGTGTAATAGCAGGCAATCAAAAAGGCGTATTTAACCCAAAATGGTGCCAATCAAACCATCATCTTGTCCCGCAAAAAATTAGACCCTACCTGAGACAATCGCCCAAAAAAATAAAAAAATATGGCTCTCTGAAAATGGCAATACAAAAAAAAGATTTTATTCTGTTCAAAAATGCATCTAATGTGTAAAGCTTAACAAAAATAAAAATGGTATGGCATATTGGGTATCGCCGCATCCGTAGCAACCTTCTCTATAAAAATATCACATGATTTGCCCCTTTGGGTGAATGCTGTAAAAAAATTTTTAAAAAACTATGCCAAAACAGCTATTTTTCACCTTGACTCACAAAGAGTGTAATACCAAGCGATCAAAAAGGCGTATTTACCCCAAAATGGTACCAATGAAACCATCATCTCATCCCGCAAAAAATGAGACCCCACATAAGACAATAACTTAAATAAAAAAAATAATAATCAATGGCTCCCGCAAAACAATCCATCAAAATCTGTTCTGCAAAATCCATATGGCGCTCCTTCTGTTCTGAGTCCAGCCATGTGCCCCCACAGCAGTTTATCACCACATATGGGGTGTTGCCGTATTTAGGAGAAAATGGGTAAAAAATTATGGGGTGCTTTTCTCCTGTTACCCCTTGGGAAAATGAAAAATGGGGCTAAAGCAGCATTTTATTGTAAGAAATGAAACTTCATTTTCACAGCCAAGTGTTTCCAAATACCATTAAACGCTTAGGGGGTCAAAGTGCTCAGTACACCCCTTAATATATTCTTTGAAGGGTGTAGTTTCCAAAATGGGGTCACTTTTTGAGGGTTTCCACTGTAGGGGTATGTCAGGGTCTCTCAATTACAAAATGGTGCCTAAAAACAATTCTAGCAAAATCTGCCTCCAAAATCCATTTCCTCCTTTCCTTCTGATCATTGGCACAAACCCATAGAGACGTTTACCACCACATATGGGGTATTTCTGTAAACTGCAGAATCAGAGTAATGTATATTGAGGTTTAGTTTCCTGTTAACCCTTGCTGTGTTGCAAGAAAAAAATTATTAACGTGAATAATCTACCAAAAAATTGGAAGGAAGTCCCACAGCACTTCTCAGTAAAGTCTCTATGCTGGGAATTAGGCTAGCCAATCAGCATCAGGCTAGGCTAGCACTACTAATGCTGATTGGCCAGCCAAGCAACGAGAAGAAAATCAGACTGTCCATTGGACTTGTGCGGGACATACTGAATGGAGCCACATACTTAGGGTAAGAGGGGCCAGCTAGAGCACATGGGATGAGAAAGCAATGAGTGTGGAGCCAGCCAGAAGGCGGATCCCAATGCCAGACAGATAAGAGAGCCATTGCATAAATGTAATTAGGGGAATGGGCCTTTGCCAATGGCGGGCCCTTTCCCCTCATGGTTCCCATAGCAGCTGCATGATCTGCCTTCATTGCTGGCAGGTGACTGCAACTAGATAAACATAAATAAGTGTTTCTAAAAATAGTTAAAAAGTTTTTAAAAATAGTCCAAAGGACAAAATTCCTTATCTAGACCATATTTTCTTTGGCAGAGTTTTAGTTCCATTATACAATGCATTCACATTTTTTAAGGTCTTGTGTAGAGATGAGCGAGCATGCTCGTCCGAGCTTGGTACTCGTTCGAGCATTACGGTACTCGTAAGTGCTCGCTGCTCGGACGAGTATCTCGCCATGCTCGAGGAAATGGCATCTCCCGCATTTTGAATTTTTGGCGCCTATAAACTCAGCCAATCACAAGCCAGGAGACTCTGCGGTACACCCAGCATCACGTGGGGCCCTTACATGTCGATAGCAGGGGTTTGCTGGCCTGATCAGGTGACCCTAGAATATACTAGTGACTGCCCGCGGTGCTCGGCTCAGATGCTGTCTGGATGTCGTTACGGACAGATATGCTGCGTTTCAGGGAGAGTGTTAGGGCCTGGATTTAGTTCTCTGTTAGGCAGGAGTGATCTCAAAAGAACCCAACAGCCCTTCTAAGGGCTACAAGACACTTTTTTGTCTCCTGGCTGGGCTGGCTGACACTAGTAGTGCAGCTATCGCCATATATAACACTTTTTTTTTATTGTTTTATCTCAGTGATACAAATCCATTTCATACACCTGTGTGGAACCATTCTGTGTGTCACAGTTCAGCTGTCCACTCACCACAAACCACAATCCGTATTTTCTGTCCAGGTGACCCATACTGTACGTCACGTAATCAAATACGGTCTTTTGCTTTCACTGATACAGCTACATTACAAAAATCTATGTGCGACATTTGTCTGGGTTGCAATTAAGCAGACCAAGTCTGCCTAATCTAATAGTTTCAGTGTAATTGCTCCATACTGCACAGTACGTAATAACATACGTAATTTAGCTCTAACTTATCCACCTATATACAAAGCACAATCCGTATTTTCTGTCCAGGTGACACATTCTGTACGTCACGTAATTAAAAAAGGTCTTTTGCTCTCACTGATACAGCTACATTACAAAAATCTCTGTGCGACATTTGTCTGGGTTGCACTTAAGCAGACCAAGTCTGCCTAATCTAAGAGTTTCAGTGTAATTGCTCCATACTGCACGGTACGTAATAACATACGTAATTTAGCTCTAAATTATCCACCTATATACAAAGCACAATCCGTATTTTCTGTCCAGGTGACACATTCTGTACGTCACTTAATTAAAAAAGGTCTTTTGCTCTCACTGATACAGCTACATTACAAAAATCTCTGTGCGACATTTGTCTGGGTTGCACTTAAGCAGACCAAGTCTGCCTAATCTAATACTTTCCGTGTAACTGCTCCATACTGTACGGTACGTAATAACATACGCAATTTTGCTCTAACTTATCCACCTATATATTAACTTGTTCAGATTGAACAAGTTTGTGGGTTTCAGTACAGCAGGCCCATTTTTTTTGTACATATAATACACTTATATACAGAAAATGTTGAACCCCAGGGCTAAGGGTCGAGGACGAGGGCGTAGGCGTGGGCATTCAATTATGCAGGGGGCAGAGGCCGTGGTCCTGGGCAGGGTGAGACAGTACCTGCTGATGAGGGAGCAGGGGAACACCGCAGAGCTTCACTCCCTAGCTTCATGTCTCAACTTACATGGACACCTGGTAGAGGACTGTTGAAACCACAACAGTGCGAACAGCTGATGTCGTGGATTGCGGAAAATGCTTCACGTAATTTGTCCACCAGTCAGTCTTCCATGCAGTCCACCCACGTTACCCAAGGGAGCACTCCTCTGGCTCCTCCACCTCAACCTCCTTCCCCCCCAGTCTGCCCCCTCCAAGGAAAATTTTGGAATGCCGATCCAGCATACTCTGAGGAACTGTTTTCTGGACCCTTCCCAGAGTCACAAACCACTTCTCAGGTTGCTGCTGACCTCTTTCCCGATGCCTAAGTTTTCCAACTGTCGCAGTCTGTGGGTGATGATGACATTGTTGACTTAGTGGAAGAAGTGTGTAAAGAGGTGTCGGACGATGAGGAGACACGGTTGTCAGACAGTGGTGAAGTTGATGTCAGGGCAGGAAGTCCGAGGGGGGAGCAGACTGAGGAATCGTGAGGATGACGAGGTGACTGACCCAAGCTGGGTTGATAAGCCGAGTGAAGACAGTGCTTCTGAGGCGGAGGCGAGTGCTGCACCAGAACTGGTTGGAAGAGGCAGTGGGTGTGGCCAGAGGGAGAAGCAGGGCCAGAGCTGGTGCATCAGCAGCAACTGTTTCACGTAGTGAAGCTCCCGTGGCAAGGCCTAGATGTTCGCAAGTCTGGAGGTTCTTTAAAGAAAGTGAGGATGACCAACGTACTGTGGTGTGCAACCTGTGCCACACCAGGATCAGCAGGGGTGCCACCACTACTAGCCTAACCACCACCAGCATGCGCAGGCATATGAGTGCTAAACACCCCACTCAATGGAACCAAGGCCGTTCACCACCTCCTGTGGGTCACACCACTGCTTCCTTCCCCTGTGTCACTCGCTGCTCTGCTAGTCAACCCCCGTGTCACTCGCTGCCTCTGCTAGTAAACCCTGCACAGGACCCCGGCGCGAGTGCCTCATGCGGAAAACCACACCTTGGCTCCACGATCCTCCACAGCGTCCACCAATGTGTCCCAGTGCAGC
>ONZH01004721.1:0-184104 GCA_900303285.1 Rhinella marina | reverse complement strand
CCTGACAATAAAATCTTTTAGTATTCCTCCTGAGGGGGCCCCTTGTGAGTCTGGGTCCCAAAGCAGCCGCTTCCCCTGCTTCCCCTATAGCTACGCCCCTGCAGAGCGGCAATTAGCTAAGAAGATACTGACTTCTGAAATCCCAGAGATCTGCTGTTATTGGGGTTGGAATTGCGGCCAGTCGATACATTTCCATCCATGTAATACTTTATTTATGGGTCAAATGGTGTGTTAATTGTTCGCATGATTATAGCAGTAATGCCACAGCTATACCCAAAAAGCCACATGGCCAATAACATGATTGTCCATTGCTGTGCAGATTTGCTGTTAACACTGCCATTTTACTGGCACAACCGTGAGGCCGATTGACACATATGGCTACCATGCTTGGAGACCCTTGGAGCTTTATGGGATTTTAGGCTAAATTAGCTTTTTTATGTTGATGACTATAGGAAGCCATGTATTGCATCTGGACAACTAAGCCTTTAGTGATATTGTACTAAACCTGTATCTGTTACAAAGCACAAAAACAGGTTTCCAAATACATTGCCAATCAGTTTCTTCCAACAGCTGGCACCATGTGATGACAAGATACCAATATGTTTCTGGAAGAGGGAGCAGGTGTCACTGAATAAGTTGGCACGTCCTATAAGGCTGTTGCAGGCTGTGTTTGGTTTCTGTAGTCTTGACCAGGGGTACTCAAGTATTTTTTGTAAAGGTCCACATACCTGGGTCTGCTGTAGAATGAGGTCAGAGCTTCAAAATATTGGCAAAAAGCAGGTACATCAGTGGCGGTTTAGCCTTTTTCTTTTTTTTTTTTTTTACAGTAAGCCACACCTCTAAGCCATTAATCCCCTTTCTGCAGACCACACAGAAATAGTGCCCCTTAGTACCTCCTTAGTACCTACACAGTCTCAAAGTCCCCCCAAAAATAATGAGTAAGTGCCCCCAGAGTATGATGCCCCCTTAGGGGACATCCTACTGTGAGGGGGAACTAAGTGCCCCCTGACAGCAGGTTGAGCCCTTTTTGCTCCCACACTGTATGATGCTCCTTTAGTGCCCCTGGCGCAGTGTGATTCCTGCTTAGTGACTTCTCACAGTAGGATGATCACTTAAAGGGGTTGTCCCACGAAAAATATTCAACAGTTTTCAAACCAGCACCTGATTCTGAATACTTTTGTAATTGCATGCAATTAAAAATTTTGTACAGCCACTGAGTTATTCAATAAAATCTATCTGTATAGGACCATTTAATTTCTTATTTCTTTGACCTATTCACTGAGCAGGCCGCACATGCTCAGTTTCAACTTTTAACCGTCTCCTGAGCTGTGATAGGCAGAGCTGAGACACGCCCCCTTACCTGCAGCAGAAAAGACACTCCCCAAGCTGTCAGCTTGATATAAATCTAGCAGAGTAATGAATGCGGAGATGTCTAGATCCATGTGAGGTACTAGGCTGGTTCTAGCTTTGTTAAAAAGAGGTTGTCATGTACTATATGATGTCTGATTTTCATTTTTTACATTACTCGTGGGAGAACCCCTTTAAGTGCCTCCCACCCAAAGAGTGTCCCCAGCTCTCATACGAGTGCTGCCTTCTCTTCATTGTTTACCTGCTTGTCGTTGCAATTGCAGCGGTGAGCAGTGCAATTACAACCATGGCGTCCCAACCAATTGCAACGACAAGCAGGTAAACAATGAAGTGAAGGCAGTTCTCGTATGAGAGCTGCTTTCTCTTCAAACAACTGATTGGCATAGAAACCAGGTGTCAGTCCCCCACCAATCTGATATTTATAACCTATCCTGGGAATAGCTGTGTAAGAGGCCAAACACCTACTGCTGAGAATATTCCGCAGACCTTGACACTTCCTCCTCCACCTTTCACTGATTTCTTTACACACGTTGGGTTCAGTCTTTTCCCAGTTTGCCGATGAACGTAAGGGGTCATTTACTATCCATAAATATGCCTATATTAGGCGTATTTCTGGTGCAAAGGTTATTTGCGCTGCAATCTGTGACTTCCCTGTGCACACCAGGTCTAAAATTGTGAGCGGAGCTTGGGCGGGGAATGGTCTAAATGTAAGATAGCAAGGAAGCTGGCTTACATTTAGACTGGTGCTTTATGTGCCTACGATATGTAGCGGTCTGCACCTCTTCATAACTTCAGCAGATCCACTGCCTAGCCTTTTGATTCTTTCTGCTCAGAGGTTTGGTCACTGCAGAGTGGGCTTTCAGTCTATATGCTCTTAAACGTCCAGACACTGATGAGACAGGTCCTTACCCTGTTTAGTACTGTACTGCCAAGCAATTCCAGCTGCAGTGTTGAACTGATTGCCATGTCCTCTCTTGCATTTGTCTTTCGAAGATTACCAGCCTTCTTGGGGGGCATGCATGCACACTACTGTTGTTGGCTGGTGCCCCTACTGCAGCCCGCAGACAGCGGGTCTACAATATACGGGCATCTCGGATGCTGACCCATTCACTTGATTCTGTCCGTGCCTCCGCACTGCAAAAAAGTAGTTCATGCACTAGGTGCAGTCCGTCGGATGTGTATCATGGACCCCAGTCAAGTGAATGGGTCCATGTCTGCATACTACAGTGGGCACATGGTCGGTGACGCAGGCCAACAACGGCCGTGTGCTTAAGGACTTCAGATGCAAGATTGTAGAAATCACAGATTTGTAATGATCAAATTCACTTGCTATGGCTGAAAGGGTCACCCCTTTGGCCTTCTTCTGGACAACCTGCTGCTGGAGAGTTTCAGTCACTTTAGAATGACTACCCATTAGTTTTGAGCGAACTTGTGTTATAAGTTTTGCGTCCAAAGTTCGGGTTCGGGTTTCACCATCTTGTAAAGTCAGTAAAATCTGGAAAGTTAGGCTGCCTGTTAAGTAAGGAAATTAGCACCAGGTGTCAGATTAAAGGGGTTTTCCAGGATTTTACTACTGATGACCTTTCCTCAGAATAGGTCATCAGTATCTGATCGGTTGGGGTCCAACCCCTGGGATCCCCGCCGATCAGCTGTTTGAGAAGGTACCGGCGCTCCCGTGAACGCTGAGGCCTTCTCTCAGCTCATCAAGCACAGCGACGTACATTGTACAGCGGCTGTTCTTGGTATCGTGCTCAGCCCCATTCACTTGAACTTGAGCTGCTCCTAGGCCACATGACCGATGAACGTGGCGTCACTGGCCTAGAAAAAGCTAAGAGAAGGCCGCGGCACTCATGGGAGCGCCGGTGCCTTCTCAAACAGCCGATCGGCGGGTGTCTGACGCCCACCGATCAGATAGTAGTAAAATGCCGGAAAACCCCTTTAACACCAATAACTGGACAGTATCTGAAGGTGTGCTCTAATTTTTATCACTGTTCTTTTTCTAAAATCTCATTGAAGTTTTTATACCGTGCTTCAGAATATATAACCCATGAGATATGCTTAAAATACCGATCTTTTACTCCTATATGGATAATATCAAATATGACTATGCAGTGAACTTGACATTTATGAAATTGTATGTACTCTCATTTTATCTCTCGTGTCGTGTCTGTGTGTATATACAGTGTGTGTGTGTATGTGTATATATATATATATATATATATATCTCATATTGTATCGTACAGTATATAGGAATACAGTGACAGAGATAGAACCGGCTACTGGACTTCTAATCCTAGAAAGATCAGGGGTTTAATTGAATAAAATACAGATTATACTAAATATTTTCAGACAAAGCTGTATATCAATCTGCTCAGCTCCTCATCATTTTTATGCAGCATTTTATCTTTAGTATTGTGTTTAAGGAAAGACTTTGACCTATTGTATGGATTAGAAGGGGAATGTG
This sequence comes from Rhinella marina, assembly GCA_900303285.1. NCBI lineage: Eukaryota > Metazoa > Chordata > Amphibia > Anura > Bufonidae > Rhinella > Rhinella marina. The sequence continues at coordinate 180,272 of ONZH01004721.1, read as the reverse complement.
GTGAACACCTGCAATTATACCAAAGAACTGGCTTCATAAAGAGGGAATTAACACAGTAAAGTTTCAGATTTAGGGCAGCGCTAAAGCCGGGCGCAAGCCTCCGCCTGGCAGAGCTCGGTTCATCACCGGAACTGCACAAAATGCTCCGAAGCTCTTGTCAGGCAGGCTGCCTGGTTGAAAATGTGGGTATGTCCGTTTTTAAAATGTGTATGAAAATAAGCTTAAAGAGCATCAGTCAGCAGGGTCAACCCTGTTAAACCAGGCATAGTTCCTGGTTGAGTTAATCGCACTGATTAAAGTGATACCAGTCTTGTGAAAATTGGTTGTGGCATTCCCAAGAAAATAATTTGCGTATTCTTTATGCAAATAGGGGTTTCAGTGCACAAATGGCCAGCACAGGAAAGCTGAGGAACTGAAGTGCACCAAAGCCCCACTCCTTGGTGCACTGGTGCCTTAAAATGCATAAAGAATAAAAGTCTTTTTTCTTGGGAATGCTGCAACCATTTTCACAAGATATGTGTCATCATAATCAGCATGAATAACCCTACTAGGCAGTTACCTAATAAGGTTGATCCTGCTGTCAGTTGCTTGTTAACCCTTCAGATAATCAGGTCTTACCTACAGATTATACATGAAGCAGAACTGAAATAATAGTCATTAATGCTTTTATGGACTAGTATGATTTGCTATAAGATAAGGAATTGCATGCAGTCCTATTAAGAATCCCTGACAGCGCGCTGGGATATCCCAGTGACAGCGAGAATGATAAATGTAGCGTAGTACAATGCAACATCAATAGAAATAAGTGCTACCTATATATTCTAGCTGTCAATAGCAGCCTGTTTCAAGAGATATACTGGTTAGTAGTAATGTCGCCTGTGCACAATGTACTGCTGGGCAAGCAGCAGACTGGACTGCTACATTAGATTAATAGGATTTGTCACGGTATTGGCTCAGGCCACACCCCTCTATCCTCCACGGTGGCGGGAAGCTCAGCCAGGCCTGAACAGTCTATACATAAAATGGTCAGCTATTCACTTGAGTGGTCTCCATGTAATACTACCCTAGCCAGGCAAAAGGCATGGCATGGCAAGGCATTCGTTGGAAATATGAGCTGATTGCCAGGGATTTGAGAAGGGCAGATCATTATGAGAAAACCTCCTTAAAGGGGTTTTCTGAGACTTAAAGGGCTTATCTGGGAAAATATATTGATGACCTATCCTCAGGATTTTTAGCAAGTGGATGTGCTAGCCATGTTTTTCTCCTTTTTTTTGTTGGATATTCCATTAGTGTCTTTCTTTCGTCCATGGAATCAGCATTCCTCCGATTCGTCTGAAGTGTTTTTAATTGACAGGAGACTGTATAAGGGTTAATAAATTCCCACCAGTTCTCAGTTGGAGTTTGAGAGCACATGGAAAGGTGAGCCCTTGATATCTGTTCTCATGGTGGGGTACTGTGTGGTTGCAGTTGTTGCTATGCCAGTCGGTTGGTGGGGCCCAGTGCCAGGGTGGCTTTGTCTAGCAGCATAGGTGCTGTTGGACTGCTGGGTCCTATCACCTGCTGATGCGGTGCAGTAGTGTTGGTAGTGTCCATGTGGTGCTGCGCTTACTTTTAATTACTCTGAGAAGCAATGTCAGTTGTGCTGAGAAGCAGTGATAGATCGATGCATAGCATGTGGATGTGCGATCCATGTTCATCTTTTTTTTTTGTTATCCTCAGCATGGGTCATCAGTATCAGATCTGCAGGTGTCCAACACCCAGGTTCAGCTGTTAGAAGAGGCTGGCGCTCTACAAGTGTCGCAACCACTTCCTAGGCCAGTGACACCATCATACATTCAAGTCAATGGGGCTGAGCTTCAGTACCAAGCACAGCCACTATACAATGTACAGTGGTGTACTTGGTAAGCTGCCAAGAGGCCACAGCACTCCTGAAAGATCCGGTGAATGCCGTGACTTCCTGAAACAGCTTAAGGCGGGAACCCAATGTAATAATGGTGACCTATCCTGAAGCTAGCTCATCATTATCTTTTCAAGGATAACCTCTGTAAAGGAGTTCTCTGGGAATTATTTAAAATGGCCATCTGCAACCTATCTTACAGTGTGTGCCTCCACTTGCAGTGCCTCCTAGGGGGAGTGATGGCATTGGAGTTGTACAAGCAGTAAAGGAGTTGTGCAGACGGTCATCAATATCTGCTCTGTGGTGGTCTGAGACCCGGCACCCCTGCTGATCAGCTGTTTGAAGAGGAGGCGGTGTTCTATGCGAGTGCTACTTCCTCTTCATTACACTGCCACTAAAGGGGAGACATCGTGTAGTGTAATCAACAGGAAGCAGCGATTGCACGGATCACCGCCTCCTCTTCAAACAGCTGATCAGCGTGGGTACTGGGCATCAGATCAGATATTGATGACCTATCCGGAGTATAGGTCTTCGATATATACTAGCTGCACAACTCCTTTAAGTCCTGGACAGCCCCTTAGCCCTTAGCATTGGTAAGTCTTTTATATACCAAAAGTCATGCATGAAAACCGGCAGTGGGAAGTTGCGTGCTCCCAAGACCAAGAAGCAGATTTCCATGTAAACGAGAGAGACTCTCCTGTGACATACAGGTTATCATTTATCTTGGAAGTTATTAATATTATTGATCTGTGTGTGGGTATATTTGAAACACTGACAAATGTGATAGTAGACATTTCCAGAATGCTAAACCAGTGCTAAATGTTACCTTGGAAAATATACAGAACCATTTTATTGTACAATAATCCTACAAAGGCTAATGTTTGACTCTGTAAATTGGCATTGGAAGAATACAATAATGATGCATTGTTCGTGTGTTAATGAATGCAGGTTTACAGTCATTTCACAGCGCTCGCTTATACAATAAGGTGGTGGCTTTCCTGGTAGCATTGTGTTCTTAGTCACCAGCTAATGAGATTGATGTTACATTACTGCCCTCTACAGCTTGTTCCCATTCACTGGTGCTGTTTCTTCCAAAATAATTTACTTTTAGAGATAAACGTTAAAATCTGAATGTGTGTTGAGTCATTTAAAACAAGCATAAGCGTCTAAGGGCTCATCTACATCTAGTTCTTAAAATAACCGTCCCTCCTCCTTTATTTTGCTCATGGAAATTCTTTTGGAGCTGACCATCCACATTTGATTAATGTCAGCTGAACCTGTTGATTTCGATGGAAGCAGACATCCATCTAACATACATAGAGAATGTCCTGATTTATTTTTTCTTGATTGCAAATGTGTAGGGAAAGAAGGATTGGGCTGTTGGATTTCGGCATGCCTGATCCTTTTGTTCTTGGGAAGGTGTCTGGCAGTGTCTTACTTCCCTCTCCCTGTTCAAAACACATGCAGGCTTGGCTAAGCGGAGTGTGTATGGGGCAGTTGGGAGGGATAGCTGTACGGCTGACCAGTGACTGGCCTTACTCCACTTCATCAACCTCCCCCCCCATGTGGAGAAATCCACATAATGTGATTGACCCTATAACCAAATTATTATTGTATCAAGATATTTTATTGCCACTTTAATGATTGCTCATAGTTGATAATGAAGCGATCAAACAGGGATGAACACATGTATTAGGCTACTTTAACATCTGCAGTTTTAATTCAGGTTTTGAGATCCAGCAGAGGATCTCAAAACCTAAATTAAAATGATCTGTTCCATTTAGTATATCCTGATGGCTCCGTTTCAGGGGTCTTTCTTTTGCACACATGTGCAAAAGTTAGTACAGATCCGGCAGGCTTGTTCCCCTGCTGGAACAGCGTGCTGGACAGGCCTAAACCGAGTGTGAAAGAAGCCTCAGGCGGATTCGATTGTATTAAATCAAAAGTGAACAAACATGATCAGGCATGAAAAATCATTGTAAGTCAATGGGTGCCTGATCGTTTTTTTCTGTAACGAAAAAAACGGATCAGGCACCATTGACTAAGGCTACTTTAACACTTGCGGTAGCCTTTTCTGGCAGGAGAATTGCTTGCCGGATCTCTGCTACTGCAAGTCCACCGTGGTGCCGGAAGTCCACTCCGGCCCCATTCTCTATAATGGGGGCAGGCAGGAGGTCCGGCCTAAGTCAGTGGTGTCTGATCGTTTTTTTTCGTTACAGAAAAAAAACAATCAGGCACCCATTGACTTTCATACATTATCAGGTTTGTTCACTTTTGCAAACCGGACACAAAAACGCTACTTGCAGTGGTTTCTTGTCCGGCCCCAAAATGCAATTGAACTGACACATCCTGATCAGTTTTGTCCCCAATGACAATTAGGGATAGCGAATCGACTTCGGATGAAATATCCGAAGTTGTTTCGCAAAAAAACTTCGTTCTAATACTGTACGGAGAGGGAGCTCCATAGAGTATTAGAATGTATTGGCTCCGATCAGCCGAAGTTATTACTTTGCAAAGTCTCGCGAGACTATGCGTAATAACCTCAGAAATTGATTTTTACTGTAAAAAAACATTTCCCGAACTTGGGTTCGGTTCCAAGGTACCACTTGGAACTGAACCCGAGTTCAGGAAATGTTTTTTTTACAGTAAAAATCAATTTCGCGAGACTTCGCGAAGTGATAACTTTGGCTGATTGGAGCCAATACATTCTAATACTGTACGGAGCTCCCGCTCTGTACAGTATTAGAATGAAGTCTTTTGTGAAACGACTTCGGATATTTCATCGAAGTCGATTCGCTCATCCCTAGTGACAGTGAATGGGGACAAAAGTGAACCATTTAATTCCGGTTTTGAGGTTTTTGCCAGATCTCAAAACCTGAATTAAAAACACAGATGTGAAAGAAGTCTTACTAGGAATTACTGTGAATCAGAATGTGATTGTGTAACTATGAATGCTTCTGTCTGTATTTTAAAAGATCTGCCCGGAGAGCTGACGAACCTGTGGCACAGGCAGCTACATGACACCTGAAGCCTCAGTTGAAAAGCAGGAGCGCCGGTCACCGTGGAACTTGAACTACACATTGAATCAAGTTTTTATGAAGAAGATAATCACTGTATAGAGTAACAGGTGGTTGATATTTGACTTAGTTTGACATCTTGGACATCTTAGATCTGCTTTTCAACCTAAGCACAAATGTAATGTCACTTCATGAAAAACAATCCTCCTAAAAGGAAACTTATATACCGTATCTAATAATTAAAATAAAAACTCTCCCTTCAGAAAGCCTCAGCCTTTCTCTAATTAAATACAAAAATTTCTGGAGGGCTAGGGTAGTGAAGTGGTTGATGGTAGCATCCCTGATGGTTTGAGGCAGTGGAGGGGACTATGGTACTATAGTGAAGAGCTTAGCAACAGGTATTTAAAGGCTGCAGGAGTCCTCTTGCTACTCCATCTGTGAACTCAGACATGGCAATACTGCTCCATCACATTCCAGCCAATTATAGAGACAGTCTGACAGTCATAGCATTTAGGGTGGTGCAGTGTAATCAATGAGAGCGTTAGAGGAACCGAATACTTGTACTAAAACGTCCCGCGGCTAGAGTGGACACCCTCACCCCTCTGGACTCTTGTGCATCTTAACCGGCTGCACAGACTGTCTGTCTCTGGACTGAGCAGCAATAGTACACAAAACTCTTAGAAAATCCATGGCATTGGAAAGAACAAGTCTCCTTTTTTTATATTTCTAGAGGTCCCCTTGTCACTATGCCTCTATTTTAGACAGAGGAAAAAGTTGGCCACCATTGGTCGTCTTGTCTCGTCTCTATTCATGGCTCTGCTTGGGTTAGGTGTGAAGCACAGCTCCCCATATTACTACAGTTTCCTCGAACCATGTATTTCACACAGTCAGTATTTTTTATCTGTATTTGTAAGCCAAAACCAGGGAGAGGGTCCAAAGCACAAAAGAGGTACAAATACTATCTGGGTGAAAGTGGTCAACATGTGGCTTTGAATATTTCACTACATCTCGCCTGAATATCCCAGTCCCTGTATCTCCACCACATTTATTGGGGATGTGGAATAACATTTTGCTCCAGGCCATAGAGGACTAAGCGTGAAGTTTTTGGTGAGAAGGTTTTTCACTTGGATACTGCACTGTTATCGGTTATTTTAACTACATCTAATATAAATTGTGTATTTAATGCTTCTGTTCTATACATTTTTAGCTATTGAGTTGGAAAACTCTCAGAGAAATATTCCTATATAATTATTGCAAATTACTGAGTATTTTCTGCTTTTTTTCCTTTTTATTTTTATTTTTTTCCCTGTCTCATAATTATCCTTCCACATAAAGGCAGTGAATATTTTAAATTATCTAGCATGAATTATCTTAACTGCTTCACCTGCTGTTAGAGCATATCTGAATATGTAGACTACTGTGTTCTTTCTGGAAGCTTCCAGATTGTTAATACATGAATGTTCTGCAGCAGGCAATCAAATAGCTACATGCATGGTATAATGTTAGAGGGAGAAGATGACCATCATCCCCTGGTATGTATTTTACTCAATTTCAGTAGCCAGTAATAGGTTTTGTGAATAATAGGTGTCTTGATAATATATATGGAAATTGTTCTTAGAAACCTGAGATATCTCAGCGGTCGTAGCGGTGTATGGACAGGTTTGGTCATATTATTCCACTGTTACAGTATTTACATACATTTTTTAAAGGTGGCCCTTCATTTTATAGCTTCCTCTGATCTACTAATCTAACCCACAGCTCTTTTACTTGACATTGTTCCAGATCTAGTCACCAGTACACAAGAGCGTAGATTTTGGTCACCAGCATACCTCCTAAGATTTTGGCAGGGCTGTGGAGTCAGTAAGCCAAAGCTCCAACTCCAACTCCTGCATTTTATCATGCACCGACTCCTTTATAAATGGCCAATAATTAAAGGGGTTGGCACTTATTAAAACTCTAAAGAAAGCAGGGAGACACACCCCTTCTGTTCTGCTCTCACAGCTGCCTGTCTCGTCCATCCCTGCACGTGCCCTAGTCCATGGCTGAAGGAGTATTCTGCTCTCTGGGTCCTTAAGGCACCCTGCTTGTGTCAGAGATGCTTTCCTTCTGCTGTGACTGTACTCCTGACTGTGCAGGGCTGGCAGCGGCTTAGCAGGGACATTTGTTAACATCTGAAATAAAGAAACTTTGCAGGAGGAAAGGGAGACTGAGGAGAAGCTATAATGGAGCTCACTGACTGCAGTGATGTAGCAGAGCCAGGAAGATGCTGTGGACAACAAAGTGTGAGCAAGTGTCTGTCCTGTCTATGGCCACTCTGCAATGTGATCTTATCACAGACATGTTTATTCCAGCCAGACCAACAAGTCAGGAGCTTTAACCTTTTCTGAGCTGTCAGTATGGCTGAGGTCAGTGATATCAGCAGCAGTCACTGGTCTTATCTGTAAATATGTGCCCTCTCCTTCCTGCACACTGTAGTGATATATGATGCCCCCCATACAGTGATATGTGACCCAACCACTGTATACTGTATATAGTGATATGTGACCCCCTGTATACAGTAATAGTTGACCCCACACTGTATATACTGATGTCTGACCCCCCCAAACACTGCATATAGAGATCTGTGACCCCCCTGTACACTGTATACAGTGTGATGCCCACCACTGCATATAGGGATCCTTGAACCCCTGTACAGTGACCCCCTTTATACTGTATATACAGATATGTGACCCCCTGTACATTATATATAGTGACATGTGACCCCTTGTACGTTGTATATAGTGACGTATGACCCCCTGTTCATTATATATAGTAACGTGTGACACCCCTGTACATTATATATAGTGATGTGTGACCCCCCTGTACGTTATATATAGTGACGTGTGACCTCCTGTACGTTATATATAGTGACATGTGACCCCCTGTACGTTATATATAGTGACATGTGACCCCCTGTATGTTATATATAGTGACGTGTGACCCCTGTACGTTATATAGTGACTTGACCCCCTGTACATTATATGTAGTGATGTGTGACCCCCTGTACGTTATATATAGTGACGTGAACCCCCTGTACGTTATATATAGTACGTGTGACCCCCTGTACGTTATATATAGTGACGTGTGACCCCCTGTACGTTATATATAGTGACGTGTGACCCCCTGTACATTATATATATATAGATGTGTGACCCCCTGTACATTATATATATATATATATATATATATATATATATATATATGAGAGAGAGAGAGATATGTGACTACACTCATTTTCCCTTTTTCCCCAGATGAAGGGTAGTCATATATTCATAGATGATTGATGGGCTGTCAGCTGGGAGCAGGTCGTGTGATGATAGACAGGAGGCTCCTCTCTATATGAGCAGATCGATTTGTACATAATTTTGATTTATTCATCAGAGTTCTTGTGTAACAAAGGTCTGCCACTCCCCCCCCCCCACCCCACTGTACAGCCCCCCTCCTCCGGCAGTCCGTGCACCTAAACAGAAATCTATTACAGATCAGAGCTGCTGTAGATTTCTGGCTTCACTTGAGTCTGAAAAATGAACAGTATAAATTTTTTTGGGCATGTGACTTGGTAGCCACACCCTTTGCGACTCGCTGCTCCCAGTTTAAAAAGTGGAGTAGTCACGACAAACCTTTGGTTAAAAAAGTAGTTTGCAACTTTTTAAGGCCACTTTTTAGGAAAAAGGGAAATGATAAATCTCCCCTTCATTCTGTTCATGTCTCACAGCCAGTGGCACAACTAGAAATGACTGGGCCCCACAGCAAATTACTGGTGGGACTGGGGCGTTCTTTCTATTGCTATGTTTGTACAACAGTTATTTACTGATAACTGAGTTATTGATATTATCTAAGGGGCTCTTGTCTCTATGGGAACACAGGTGGGCGAGGAGGTCATGTGACTGCTGCTCTACACATGCTTGCTGCAGTGCATGCTGGGATTTTTACTTTCACTTTGCAGTTGCTCCTCCCACACAGCCTGTCTGATGGAGCTCCTCCAGGGAAGTGTGTCATGGTAAACAGGTTAGATAAATGACATACAGCCAGTACATGTCACATACTTTATGGTGTTGGCTATTGTCTGGGGTACTTTGGATCTTTGATACTTAGGGTGGCCAACCCCTTTAAGTAATAACAAGTTTCCTGGCTTCTTACTATCATGTAAGTAATCAGGCTACGTAGCTAGATCTTAAAGGGGATAGCCAATCCTAAAAAAAGACCCCTCCATATGCCGGGCCCCCCACGCTAAATATACTTAACCGCGTCCCCACTCCCGGGAAGGGTGCAGCCAGTTGCTGGCAGGAGCATGAACAAGCCTTCCTAGCATCACTCGCGATGCTAGGGAGGCTTGTCCCCGCCTACTGTTATTATAAGTTACTTATTCCAGCAGGAGGTTCTGTCTACTGAGCATGTGCAGCACAGTTTCAGGCATTGTATTGTAACTAAGGGCCTTGGAGTATCATGATGATACCAAGTATAAGGGACAGGAGAGGGGAGAACTGATTCTCTGTCAGCAGTAGAACTCTCCGCTCATCACTGATTTTGATAAATAAGGGCCTTAGATTGATAGAACATAAAATCTATGTATGATTAAAGGGCTGTCTCACTTCAGCAAATAACTTTCTCTACATAATAAATGTTACTGCAAGGCACTTACTAATGTGTTGTTATTATCCATATTGCTTCCTTTGGCGGGATTCATTTTTCCATCACATTATACACTGCTCGTTTCCATGGTTATGACCTCACTGCAATCCATCAGCTGTGGTGGTGCTTGCACATCGGGTGATTGAGACAGCGGGAGCGCACATAGGCCGGCTTTTTTTGGATTGCAAGGTGGTCGTAACCGTGGAAACAAGCAGTGTATAATGTGATGGAAAAATGAATCCAGCTAGCAAAGGAGACAATATGGACAATCACAATACATTAGTAAGTGCCTTGTATTAACTTTCTCTACATGATAAATGCTATTTGCTGAAGAGAGACAACCCCTTTAAAGGGAACCTGTCATGTTTAACATGGTATCTGAGCTGCAGGCAGCATGTTATAGAGGAGCTGAGCAGATTGATATATAATTTTGTGGAAAAATATTCAGTAAAACGTGTGGTTTATTCATTTAAATTCCATCTGATTCTGGGCTGTGAAGTTCAGGAGACGGTCCTGGTAGTACAGCAAGCTATGCTGGTTCTGAGTTCTTGCTTGCTGTGCTCAGCTGTTTGCCTAGCTCCCATGCACTGCAATGAGCGCTAATGAAACATCGGCACGTCGGTCCATTCTGTTGTTTTCCAGCCAACTGATGGATTGGTTGAGATGAGACAATCCCTTTGAGGAGTAATAATTTTTCACATTGATATACCATTGTTATTCGCTTTTTTCAATCTGGTCAGCTGTGTAACATTACTTGCAGTACCATATCTAACCTTAAAGGGGTTCTCCGGAAATTAAGAAAATGAAAATACGTAATTATTACTTTATTTATAAATATATTCCCAAATACCTTTCATTAGATATAATGGCTTGTTTTGTCTAGGGAGCAATGACTAAGAGAAACAAAATGGCCGCCGTCCTGTTAGTACACAGAAAACCTGTCCTAATCACACAACAGGACAAGTTACTTCACTGCACTGAGAGAAAGAGCTGCCTTATCCCCCTCTCCTACTTGTCAGGGATTATGATCCTTAATCACAGTTTAATATGATATTTAGCTGATTCTTTGTGGGAATGGAGTTCATCAGGAGACATGAAGTACAGAGAGGACAGACTGTGGTAATGGAGACTGCATACAAGAGCTGCTGTTTATTAGCAATGTCTGCTCATGAACTCTATTGCTACAGAGATTCAGCTGAAGATCTTATTAAACTGTATTCAGGATCATAATCCCTGAAGAGCAGAGAGGAGGATGAGGCAGCTCTTTACCTCAGTGTTGTGAAGTAACTTGTCCTCCTGTGTGATTAGGACAGGTTCTGTGTGTACTAATAGGACAGCTGCCATTTTGTTTCTCCTGATGATTGCTCCCTAGACAAAATGAGCCATTATAACCTAATGAAAGGTATTTGGGAATATATTTGTAATGAAGTAATATTGAGGTATTTTCATATTCTTAATTCCTGGAGAACCCCTTTAAGGTTTGCTGCAACGAAAGTGCACAAGTACAAAAGATACAAGAATTCTGCACACTGCTTGTTGAATGAGAAGGTAATTCCAGAAATATCTTTTTGTTAAAATATTCACTTCATTTTACTTACATTTTATTATCGCAACAGTAACCATGCATGTTTTGCCTATTGACAATGTCATAAATTGTAAAATGTTAGTTTTATGGACCATACCATATGACAACTTGTGCTCCTGTAAATGTAAAATGTGTATACATAATCTGGTAACCTATAGTAAACCTCTTCTGATATTCATTAAAAGGTAATCCGATTTATACACCGATGCTGCGTGTGATGTCCTTCATTAGCTAGTCATTAAAACAGATTTACTACAGGTAAATTAATTATAGTAGAAAGCAATTATCTTTATACCAGCAATGAATAAAGCCCCATGTACAGGTATAAAATGCAGACAGTTGTAATGCTTTATGCTTTGACTATAACAATGTAGCAGTCCTAGATCTTCTGGTACACAGTATACGGGGGAATATATCATTGGATTTGTGCCAGTTGCCTGCCATAAAAAGTCACACATTTTTGTGCACATTATTTTGCACATAACTTTGGAGCATTTTAGGAATGTGTTACGTAAAAAAGTTTGAGTAACCCCCATAAACAAGAGTATTGTTTGTAAAGACGCACCAAATTTACCAGCATGCAATGCTTGATACGTTTGGTGCAAATTAACACTGACTTTAGAAAATTCCCCTCATGATAAATCCCTCCTGTGGTCTACACGGGATGTGATCTACCGCACCTAAGTCATATCTGAACAAATCTACATCATATTACAGTCTGTTCGGAAAGTCTTCAGACCCTTTCACTTTTTTCACGTTTTGTTATATTGCGGCCTGGTGCAAAAATAAATTCTCATTATGGGAACTCAATCCCCATAATGAGAAAGTAAAAACAGAATTGCTATAGTAATTTACTGAAAATGAAAAACTTGCATTGCAAATCTTGCATTGACATAAGTATTCAGACCCTTTTCTGAGGACTTGGTTGAAGCACCTTTGACAGTGATTACAGCCTCTAGTACTCTTAGGTATGATGCCATGAGGTTTGCACACCTGGATTTGGAGATTTTCTGAGATTTTTCTCTTCAGATCCTCTCAGGCTCTGTCAGGTTGGATGGGTATCTGTTGGTGGACAGCCATTTTCAGGTCTCTCCAGAGATTTTGATTGGGTTCAAGTCAGAGCTGTGGTTGGGTCACTCAAAGACATTCACAGAGTTGTCCTTAAGTCACACCTGTGTTGTCTTGGCTGTGTTATTAGGGTCATTATCTTTTTGGGAGGTAAACCTTCAGCCCAGTCTGAGGTCCAGAGCACTCTAGATCAGATTTTCAGTAAGAATATCCCTGTACTTTGCTTTATTCAGTTTTCCCTCAACTTTGACCAGTCTCCCTGTGCCAACAACTGAAGAACACCCCCACCGCATGATACTGCAATCACCATGCTTAATTGTAGGGATGGTGTTTGCAGTGCCCGGTTTCCATGACGATTAGAATTGAGACCAAAAAGTTCAATCTTGGTTTCATCAGGCCAGAGATTCTTGTTTCTCGCAGTCTGGGAGTCATTTAGGTGATTTTTTTGCAAACCTAACTTGTCTTTTACTGAAGAGAGACTTCTTGCTGGCCACTCTGCGATAAAGCCCAGCTTGGTGGAGTGATGCAGGGATGGTTGACCTTCTGGAAGCTTCTCCTAACTGCACACAGGATCTTTGGAGCTCATCCAGAGTAACAATTGGGTTCTTGTTCACCTGTCTTACTAAAGCCTTACTAATTACTAATGCCCTTCTACCCCAATTCCTTAGTTTGATGAGGTTCCCAGCTCTAGGAAGAAGTCCTGGTTCTTGCATTTCAGAATTATGGAGGCCACCGTGTTCTTGGGAGCTTTAAGTGCAGCAGAAATTTTATGTACTCTTCTCCAGATCTGTGTATCCACACAATTTTGTCTATGAGCTCATCAGGAATGGCTTAGCAAGAAATAGCCATAGCTTAAAGGGGTTCTATGGGAAAGAAAGAAATGGAAATACTGAAAAAACATGTTATTATAAATAAACTCTTAAATACCTTTAAAGAAGAACTCCCGCAAAAATGTTTATTCCCTCACCTGTTAGAAAGGTGCATGATATAATCTGTAGTGAATGTAATCTTCTTATCAGAGAATGTAATTGTGAGTAATAACCTCTCTTCTTATTGCAGCTGGGTATGTGACCATCTCCCTGACCTCCAACTGACCCAGGACAGGAAGCCAGTCACTGCTCTATTCATTCCTATGAGACTGAAAGTGAGGCTCCCATAGGAATGCATAGAGAATTAGACTTCCTGTCCACACATAAGTCTCTGTATGAGTTGGTGGGTCTAATTCCTAGTCACATGACACAGATAAGAAACTTCAGGATGATATAAGTCAAAAATACAGACACTGGTAAGAAAATGACATTCACTACAGATTACATCATGTACATTTCTAGCAGGACATGGAATAAATTTTTTTTGCGGGAGTTCTTTAATTACTTGTAATGGCTCATTTTGTCTAGGGGGCAATCAGTGAAGAAGTTAAAATGGATGCTGTCAGATTTATGAGCATGGAATCCATCCTCCTAATGACACCACAGGATGGCCTGTGTGAGAATACAGAGCACAGAGCCCTATGTATATAATAGTTTCTGCCGGAATTATCTCTGTGAAATTCTATATTATGTGCAGATGACAGCTGAGGTAACTGCTCCGCTGTGTCCCTGTGCACTGGAAAGGATTTTACCACACCTTGTAGTCAGAAGGTGAAGTGTTTTCTGATGACACTCCTCCTCCACAGCAGTGCGTCTGGTCCTCATTCCTACTCTTCAGCTTGTGAGTACAAGGTGAGGTGAACTGGGAAGCACCTTCAAGGACTTGGTTTGGGCTGTTTATGGCAGTGGTTGATATTACACTAGGTAGCTCTAGTCTAGTTTTTATCTCTCACTCAGCGCACAAAATGAATAATAAGGGACATTTGAAGAAATGCCTTTCACACCCTTTATATTAGACAACTGTGGACTGTACTATGTTTTAAAGAGGACCTGTCACCACCCCCTGACATGCCTCTTTTATTAGCTTCATGTATGCCCCGTGTAATAACAATTCTGGAGCATCTATTCTTATGACTCTATGATGTACCATTCCTTTATTGATATATAAAGTTGTATAAAGTTAATACAAGCCACTTACTAATGTATTGTGATTGTCCATATTGTCTCCATTACTGCCTTGATTCATTTTTCCATCACATTATATACTACTCATATCCAGGGATTTCGTCCACCCTGCAATCCATCAGTGGTGGCCGTGTTTGGACACTATAGGAAAAGGCACTGGGCGCTCTGGTAGCCAGGATCATTGGACTGTGCATAGACCGGTGCTTTTTCCTATAGTGTGCAAGCGTGGCCCCTGCTGCTGGATTACAGATTGGTCGTAACCATGGAAATGAGCAGTGTATAATGTGATGGAAAAATGAATCCAGCCAGCAGGCAATATGGACAGTCACAGTACATTAGTAAGTGGCTTGTATTAACTTTCTCTACATGATACATGCCATTTGCTGAAGTAACACAATCCCTTTAATCTGAACATGGTCTGATATATGTAATACGAAATTGAAGATTCAGCTTCCCATGAAAGCAGTAGCCTTTATTTTTCTAGCGGTGAAAAAATCCCAAATAAAAAAAACCTAATCTACGCATTTCAGATCAACATGTCATTCTTGACATGTTGATTCGAAATGTGTAGATGAGTGTTTTTGTATTTGGGATTTTTTTACCGCTAGAAAGATAAAGGTTACTGCTTTTATTGGAAGCTGGATCTTCGCTCTATTTTTGGAATTGACTAAGTATGTTGTGCTCCAGGCATTTCCGTGCCTCCCAAGCAGTGGGCAGATGAGCGCCGTTTAATCACTTTGGACTATGTAATACGTGAAGTGGAGGAGGTATATCAAGACTGGTGTATCCATATCCCAGCCTCCTTGATCTCCTTGCACTAGACTGAGATGCGCCTAATTTATTAAGAGGCAGATGTCTCCCAATGAGTAGTGTAAGCTTCTTTTGATAGAGTAGGTTTCTTCATCTTTTTCATCTCTGGGTCGTGGGTATGGACATATGGGGTGTACCTACCATAGCGGCAGACCATGCCACTGCTCTGGGGCCCAGGACAAGAGGGGGCCCAGTCTTAGTTGGGATTATCTCCTCTTCTACAGGAGGTGAAAACTTGGTCAGGACTCTACCCTCTAAAGGAACAACTTTTAGCAAATGAAGCAGTGGAAAAAATGGCCCAAGGGTCATTGAAAAGGGTTTAGGCGGAAACCTTCTGTCCTGTGTGGGGGGGCCTGGTTTGATCTTTGCTATGGGACCCTTACTTCTCTATGTACGCCACTGTGGATCCATGATTTATAGCAAACACTTACACCTTCCTTGTGTAGACTCATCAGTAGGACATTATTTTTAGATTTAATCCTGGAGACTCTCCTCATAGAAGTTTTATATTAGATTATATTAAATTAGTCATAATATGGATCACGGTTTCTGCCGTATGTGATTGACAGCACTGGGAGTGAGGTTGTCATGGAATCCGGGCTGCTAATAATGTTCCCGGCTCCCAGATGATTTAGCAGACAGACTTCACATTGTTGGAGTGATTTGCTAACAGGATGTTGATGATGAGACTTCTGTGATTACCAGCAGTAGAGGGCCAGTGAAAATGATTGATATTATTTCTGAATAAACAGTTGGATAGATAAGTCGGATATTAGAAAAGAACAGGTAAAGTGTAATATCATGCTTTCAGATGTTTGGTCTGTAGGCCTTAGTTTAAAGCTTGTTTGTGGACTACAAAAGAATATATTGTAGAGAATATTCACTTTTGACTGGGTGTGATTTGTAAGAGGTAAAAGTTTTTCCGGTACTTAGATAAATTGTCAATATCCAATCAGTGGATGAGTTCGATACCCAGCACCCTGACTGATCAGCTGTTTTTGGTAGCTGCCGGCGTCTATACAGTGGCTGGATGTCCTGTCCACTGTCTAGTACCAGGGTTATAACAGCTCTGCTTCCATGCAAATGAATGGGAGCTGAGCTACTATATGCTGGTATTGGAAACTATGCAGTAGATGTATTGTCTCTAGCCCTAGCAGCTACTCAAAACAGCTGGTTGTTAGCAATTCCAGGTGCCAGTCCCCTATTAATCTGATAATGATGACCTATACTGGGGCTTGACCATCAATTTCTAAGTACTGGAAAATGTCTTTAAGTCATTCCACTACAAGAAAGACTTAAAGGGGTTTTCCGAGATTTTTATACTGATTACCTATCCTCAGACACATGGGACCCCCACCGATCACCTGAGAAGGCACCGGCGCCCCTGTCAGCATCGCAGCCTTTTCACAGCTCATCAAGCACAGCGCCGTATATTGTATAACGGCTGTCCTTGGTATTGTAGCTCAGACCAATTGAAGTGAATGGGGCTGAGCTGCAATACTAAGCATAACCACTATACAATGTACGGCGCTGTGCTTGGTGAGCTGAGAGAAGGCCACGAGGGTTCCAAGTGTCAGACCCTCACCAATGAGATACTGATGATCCATCCAGAGGATAGGTCATCAGTATTTAAATCTCAGAAAACCCTTTTAAAGGGGTTTTCAGAGATTCTGATATTGATGACCTATTCTCTGGATAATAGGTATGGCACGCCTGTTGTTTGAAGTGTAGTCCTGTGAGCCCCGCAGTCTCCTCGCAGCTTACTAAGCGCAGTATCGTCCTGTGTGAGTGCTTAGGCCTCTTACTAAGCCATCAATGTAATCTTCATCGGTCACGTGGCCTACAGTAGGGGCAGCTCAGTCCCACTAAAGTGGTTCTGAGTTTCAGTACTAAGCACAGACACTATCCAATGGACTGTTCTGTGTTTGGAAAACTATGGGGAGTCTGCATCACTCTCTGGAGCTCCATGAATGCCTTCAAACAGCTGATTGGGAGGAAGGGGTGTTGGGTATCCAAACGGGAAGTCATTAGTACCAGAATCTTGGAAAAACCCTTTAATGAGATGTATTATTTTAACTAAATTTAAAAATGGTAAAAATGCTCCATGAAATACTTCGCTGTATGCACACAACAGTGCCTGGCTGATCATAAGCTATATGATAAGCTTTTTATGTTTGCTAGTAAAATGAGACACATTTGTGAATTTAGGGGGTTGTGTCATCTGGGACTTTGATGGCATATCGCAAGTCACCTTTGAGACCTGCACCTGTCTCTAAAACAGACCCAAGAAGGTGAAGGAGAGTGTACCGTGCATGTACAGCATGCTCTCCATTAATTTCTATGGGAATTCCGAAAATAGTTGAGTGAGCGTGCTCAGCTATTAGTAGCAGTTCTATAGAAATGAATGGAGAGCAAACCGCGCAAGCGAGTCCACCACTCTATTCATTTATATGAGACTGCTGAAAATAGCCAAGCCATGTAGGGGGACGCACATACGCAGCTGTTCTCTGCTCACTTCGATGGTCCCATTCTGGAGTGGGACCTGTACTCATCTGCAACAACGCCTTTAAGATGGAATATAGCAAATAGGTTGAAGCTTCTGCCTAAATGTTTATACAGCGGTCCCTCAAGTTACAATATTAATTGGTTCCAGGACGACCATTGTATGCTGAAACCATTGTAAGTTGAGTAATCGGTTCCAAAGCCCCAAAATATCATCCATGATAAGAGAAAATGAAGATTTAAGAAAAGTAAGCAGATAACTAAGACAGATAAAACAAGTCCTTACATATAACAGTCAGTAATAGATGATAACTAGAAACTAATACAGATATTTTACCAGAGAAGTGGCCTTGATTGGTTGGATCTGAGTCTGAGACATTGTATGTTGAGTCTAGTTTCAATTTACGATGGGCCAGAAAAGACCATTGTATGTTGAAAATATTGTAAGTTGAGTAATCAGTCCCAAGGCCCCAAAATATCATCCAAGATAAGAGAAAATGAAGATTTAAGAAAAGTAAGCAGGTAACTAAGACAGATAAAACAAGTCCTTACTAGTGTTGAGTGAGCATGCTCAGCCGAACTCGCTGTTCGGCCGAGCATGCCTACGCTCGGGTCCGCTCGGTGTTCGGCCGAACACCGAGTGTACTCGAGCGCAATGCTCGAGTCTCTTTCCCGCACTGTAATATTGAGTTGTATGCTAATGCGTATGCATTGTGCGCTAATGCTTACAAATTCAGTTAATTAGCATACTTTTACGAGTGAAAGGAGTAAAAGAGGAGAAGTCGCGATTCTGACCTTTTTCTGTTAACCAGAGCGGGGGGTGCCTGGTTTAGTCCCATTGACTAACATTATGCTCGGGTGCTCGGCCGAGCACTCGAGCAACCCCTAGTGCTCGGCCAGAGCACCCAAGCATACGAGCACAGAGGTGCTCGCTCAACATTAGTCCTTACATATACCAGTCAGGAATAGATGATAACTAGCATCTAATACAACTATTTTACCAGAGAAGTGACCTTGATTGGTTGGATCTGAGTCTGAGACATTGTATGTTGAGTCTGGTTTCAACTTATGATGGGTCAGAAAAAAACCATTGTATGCTGAAAATATTGTATCCTGAGGCCATTGTATCTTGAGGGACCACTGTATTGATTTGTAAAATGTTGTATTTCTGTACCGCATTTAGGAAACCAAGCCAAGTGCTTTATCTCAATAATGCTACCTATTCCATTTCAAGGTAAATTGACTTAATGGTGATCCTGGGGCACTGGAAGTGAAGCATTTTACTTCAACGTACACTAGAAACTAGTGCAATATAAATGTTACATTCTGCACTTAGTTAACTTGATGTTATTTGCCTAGTGGTGAATAAATATATTTCCCTGTTATATCTGATAACACTTCCCTTGGTATAAAGAGGTCTAGGTTTTCAGACGGAATATACAGTAGATTAAGATTCATTAGTGATTCTGAAATGTAAACATATTAAGAGAAAAAAGGTTAAATTACATTGTGTCTATAGGATATAACTAGAGATGAGCGATACAGTGCTCATTTCGAGCACGTTCGCTCATCTCTAGATATAACATTAATTTTTGTAACCTACTCTTATTTTGTGGTTATAGGTGTAAGCCATCTTGCCTGAGCTGACCTCTGTTCTAACAGCAGTTCAGAGGTTAACACAGCGAATATGGACTCATTGTGCCTACTCAAGCGTTTTGGTTTGGGGCTACTCCTGGGGATGTTCTCAAGGTAGACCCCTGTTTTTCACCCTTTTGCTAACATATAGGTACCGAGACATTGCCTCAGGGGCTACAGAGCCGTTACATGAAGGAGCAATCTGCATTCAGATTCACAAGCTTAGTCCGGTAAAAAGGCAGAGGTCAGGCATAGTAAGAACAATACAATAGCACACCTTTGCAGGACAAGGCAAGCTAGGAACCTAAAGCTTCGGCACCTTGCCACGGGGAAGCCACTCTATGAATTCTATACAAGCTATATGTGTGATAGAATTACTATGGTTATTACTTGTCAGTTATTATCAATGGGTTTATCTATATGTACCAATTTTCCCAACCACCCCAAGTAAATTTCCGACACGTCCCTTCTGCATGTTAGCTAGGCAGAGTAAGCCCTGAGGAACATTACAGTGCAAAGCATGCTGGATTTGGTTAGAAAAACCATCAGGAAGCTGATGAAAACGGAACATTTTGCATGTGAATTTTCTGCCTGGAAGCAATGATGCCAAGAACAGGGAAAGAAAAGTGCAGACATGAAAAACAGGTATATGGGGGAAAAATACGCAGTGCTTGGGGTACTCTGGGCAGATGAAAAATTAATACTTGAACTGGAGAACTCCTTTAAAGGCATGGCCTGAGATTAGAAAAGAAGTCCGGCTTTTCTTTCCATAAACATTGAAGTGATTGGAGCTGAGCTGTAATTTAAAGACTATGTACACCTTTTGAAGTCATTTTTTTATAATTGCATTTAACTTATTTTTGGCTAAAAATTATATTTTCAATTGGCCTAAATTTATTAAAAATATTGAGCTGTTCAGTCACAAGGGGTTAATGGTTTGTCTAGCTTTGTGACTGGTACTTTCACTTTCACTTTGTGCAGGTCATCTAATAAACCTGATCTTAAAGGGACACTATCGCGAAGAAAAAAATTTTGATATGTTTAACAACATAACAAAAGCAGGTTTTAACATAATGTATTTTTCAAATTGTGTAAATGTTTTTTTTTTTAATTCAGTTTTCTTGCCTTACATGGGGGCTGCCATGTTGGAAGTAAAGTGTGACAGTCTGGGTTTACAACACAATGGCACCTCACTTACGGCAGGCATGTACATAGGTTTCCTCAGTCGCTGCCGACCCTATAGAGAATGAATGGAAGACGTGAGCCCGCCCCTGTGATGACACCAGTAACACACAGCCAGGTCCTCCCTCCTTGCTGCTGGGGGAAGCCCACTGTGCCTGCTCCTCACTCCTGCAGCAGCGTCCTTGTCTTCATTAGGCTGCCTGTTCTAAATTCTATGGCAGCTCACCCCAGCAGTGCAGACAATTCTTGCTGAGTGTACTGCTGGGGTGAGCGGCCCAGGACTCAGAAACAGAGTAGATGGAGGTTCTTGGGGGTGTAGGACCTTAGTGATGTAATCGGCCATGTGACCAGTGGGGGAGGAGCCTGAGGAGCAGAGATCTGTGTTTTTGTAACGAAGCCATTGTCTCATCTTATCTTGCTGAAGCAGTGATGTCACCGCTGAAGGTGTGAATTGGTGATGTCATTGGTACCACCGACTTTTTTGCAGCATGCCTACTTACAGGTTGCTCAAAGCCTCATTTGGCCAGCAGAGCTCCCCCTGGTGACCAAATATGGTAAAATATAATATTTATTTATAATATTTCAAACATTGGAATTTTTATTTATTTATTATTTCTTACAAATATATAATAGATTTTTTTAGCATAAATAAAATATAGAACAGGTTTTTGTGATAGATTCCCTTTAAACTACTAAGAGATCATAAACACTTATTTAAGCCACATTCTTATCACTAAGATAAGAACTGAGCGATAATGAGTGTTTATAATGTGAGAGAGCTCAGATAAGAAGTCCTTCAGCTCCTCAGAGTTTCCAATCCTTTCTTGTTTTCATCCATCTTTTGTTTTAGCGTTCCTTTTAATCCCTTAATGACTTAAAGGGAACCTGTCATCTACTTTATGCTGCCCATACTAACGGCAATATAAAGGAGAGACTGGTGAGTTGATTTCAGGGGTCTGTCATTTATAAGTTACAAGTAAGTGGTTGCCAATAAACAACTTCACAATCATTGCAGACTGGGCCTGGAAAAGAGTCACAGCCACCTGAGAAGAGTCATGGTTATTCATGAATTCCTGCTCTCCCTGCCCACCTGATGATGACTGACAGTCTTCTACCTAGTTTTCTCCCTTTCTCTCTAGCAGAGAACTGTCAATCATCAGCAGATGGGCGGGGAGAGCAGGAGATTATGAATAACGCAGACTCTTCTCAGGTAGATTTGAGTCTGCAATAATTATGATGCTGGTTCTCAGTAACCACTTACTTTTAGCTCATGAGTGAAACAATGCTGAAATCAGCCTTTCTGTCACTAATTAATACTGCCCTCAGTGAGGTCAGCATAAAGTTGATGACAGGTTCCCTTTAAAGAAAGTCTTTCACCTGTTTTTCACCAATATAACTAAGAGCAGTGCCCCACAGAAGATTGCAGACACATCCCAGACATACCTGTGTGCACTTTGTATCTGTATTACATGTCCAGGAAAAGCACTTTTATTCTGCAGGAAAACAGCTCCCAAGTGCCCAGCTCTGCTGCTGCAAGTGCCCAAAAAAACAGACTGAAGAGGGGAGGGCTGCTTTACCTGCTCATATCTTTGGATTGGTAACAGATAGAAGACCTTCTGTGAAAGCTAGCATTCCAAGCTTTCAAGTGATACCAAATTCAAAGCATTGTATCCAGTATATCAGAAGATATAGCTATTAGAAATCGAGTCGGGAGAGAAAGCTGTTTTTAGTTTCACTTTAGTTTCACTGCCGGGCACTTGGGAGCTGTTTTCCTGCAGAATAAAAGTGCTTTTCCTGGACATGGAATACAGACACACAGTGCACATAGGTATGTCTGGGATGTGTCTGCAATCTTCTGTGGGGCAGTGCTGTTAGTTATATAGGCGAAAAACAGGTGAAAGACTCCCTTTTAAGCATGTGCTGGTTCCCACATCATGATGGATGTATCCGTCATGATGATCTCATCAATGTAAACCCAATGTAAACACAAGATCTCTCTAGAAGCTCAGCTACAATACACAATTTTACTAATGCTACAACTGCCAAGATTGTAGTGATCTCTAAACAATGACTGTGGCGTCTAAGCAGCTGGCAGAGGGAGGGGACCCCCACCCCTCTGGCCATCGACACCTTGTGACTCTGCCATGGCAATCATTGGCCTAGCAAAGACTACTAAGCCTGCCGTCAGAATGTGCCTATTAAGCCATGTCAGATGCACCTTTATCCCCTTAAAGGGAGCGTGTCACCGAAATATTTTCTGCCAGATAAAACCAGACACCATCAACAAATATCCTTTTTTGTAATCTGTTTATATTTTCTGATTGCAGGGGTTTTATTTATTCTATTTTCTGAATGTGATTATGGGAGCAGCCATCTTGCCTAAGCTGTTCTTCACAACATTTAGAAATATGCTTTACAACAGCCAGCATAGACACAATGGACAGGAGGGGACCCTATTGACTTCTATGGGAGAGTTTTCTAGGCATGCTCTGTGACCTGTACAGGGGTCAAGAGCGAGTAGGTAAGCTTTGACAATCAACTACTGTCAATGGCTGATCCTGTGTTATCTGTATGTAGGTGATATCTGTCATTGTACTCCTGCCTGTAATGATAAGGATATAATCATTACATTGCAAGAGCCATAACTTTTTTTGTATTCCTGTCATTTTAGCTGTATGAGTGCTTGTTTGCTGTGGGCTGGGTTGTATCAGTAGTAGCATCTGTTTTCTGTCTTGCCATAACTTTTTCACTTTGCCCTCAACAGAACTGTATGAGGATTTTTTGCTTTGATATTTTGGGGTACATACAACTTTTTAATTGTTTATTACTTTTTCCTTGCAAAGTGGCCAAAAAACAACAGTTCTGACTTGTTTTCAATTTTTATTTTTTTAACATGCCGATTACATAACATGATGATATTATAGTTTGGGATTTGGGTCATTATGGGCACAGCTATATCAGTTATGTCTACTTTTTTTATTATTTTATGACATAACTGTTTCTGCTGGGGAAAAGGGTTTTTGCGTTTTTCTATTTTCTATTTTTTTTTTAATATTTTTTAATCACGTCTAAAATACACTGCAATACTTAAGTGAAACTCGCACCATTTCAAAAGCAAGTTCAGTCAGTTTTGCCTGCGATTGTGTTCAGTTGTTCAGTTTTTTCCGTGCAGGCGCAATGCGTTTTGATGCGTTTTTTACTTCCGTGATAAAAAACTGAAAGTTTTCAAACCACATCTCTTAGCAACTATCACAGAAAAACGCATTGTATCCGGACTTGCTTCCAGATGCAATGCATTTTTCACTGAAGCCCCACTCACTTCTATGGGACCAGAACTGTGTGAAAAATGCAGAATATAGAACACGCTGCCATTATCGTGCAACGCAGAACTGATGCTTGAAAAAAAATATATCATGTACACAGTCCGATTGAAATGAATGGGTCAGGATTCAGTGCAGGTGCTGTGCGTTCACTTCACGCATTGCACCCGCGCGGAAAACTCGCTGGTGTGAAAGGGGCCTAATCGGCATGTCTACATGGCAAACCTGGGGGACATTGTTAGGCCCCCAGCTACAGTAGCAACTGTCAGCACTTTGCAGTTACATCATGGGAGGCAGGGGCGTAGCTAACGGCTAATGGGCCCTGTTGCAAGAGTTCAGCTTGGGCCCCCTTTCCCAAAGTGCTTTGTGTGTCTTTTTATGCGGCACAAGGGTCTTTGGGCCCCCTCAGGCTCCTGGGCCCGGTAGCGACTGCTACCTCTGCACCCCCTATAGCTACGCCCCTGATGGGGGGCGATAACATGTCAGAGGAGACCCTTGGTTCCTGTCTAGCCAACTAAGCAGTTAAACTGCCTGGAGCAGAGATGCCTCTGACAGTAGTTGCAGCAGGAGCAGGGCTATATCGTACAACTCTGCTCTTGCTGCTGATCTCTTGGATACAGTCAAAGCACCATAAAGATCACCATGTACATCATGGAGTGGGAAATAGAGCCCGATCATGATGTACGTTTTCTGCATAGGTTGGGAAAGAGTTAAACAGCAATATATGAAGTCCGCAGTAAATATAGCATACATTTTACAGTATATGCATACATAACTTTCTATGTGTATTAGCTTTAGTTATCATGGCATACTTATACTGACCTTGCTAGGTTTGGCATAAAAATATTTCGCACAAAAAAATCCTATTAGGAAGTTGCCTTGAACAAACAGCTTAATTTCAGTTCACTTTCAGAGCGTGTTACTTTTTTTATTTCGTAATCTCTTTCTACCTTGAAAAATGGGCCCATTATCTCTCCCAGTAGGCCCGTTGCTGTCGGTTGTCATATATAACCAGCTTTGAGAATGTTCAAAAGTTGGATTTAGCCCTAAGGGGCTTAGCTGAATTTCTAGTTACTATCCGTCAAATTATGTTTTCTTTCATGAATAAAATGCATTATCGTTATTAAACTAGTTTTTTATTCTTTCTATTCATTAAATAAAGACATAATACTGTATATTAGTCCCAAAAGGATCACAAAATTGTGTTGTGTTTGCCTCATATAGGAAATCAGCAAGCCGAGTGAACGTTTCCCTGGATGTAAAGAGCGGCATGCTTTCTAGTATTCTTCCCAAAGCGTCTACTAGTGTTATAATAGGTGGAAATGAAACCGTTTGTAGGCAGGTTGATGAGCTGAATCCCCACACGTCTACAGAATGTACACAACACCAATATAAAAAATGAGGGGCTATTAATTGTATACCTTGTACA
Organism: Rhinella marina; assembly: GCA_900303285.1. Lineage (NCBI taxonomy): Eukaryota > Metazoa > Chordata > Amphibia > Anura > Bufonidae > Rhinella > Rhinella marina. Next base: position 155,102 of record ONZH01004721.1, on the reverse strand, counting down.
GTAGGTATTACCAGCTAAAATTAACGGTACACCACACATCAGATATAAATAATCTCTATTGTTAGACACTATATAAAAAAGTGCATTGGGATGGGACTCTCAATGCTTCCTTGGTCGGTATTACTATTACTTTTATGCAAGTATTTATTTTTGGGGTGGCATTATGTTGTTGTATAGACTTATTTCAGCCTGGGACTACTATATAGAATACTTTTTTGGCCATAATCCTGTGTAGCATTGACCTTGTATGTTTGGTTGCTGGTAATCTGTATTCATTTCTGTGTATGGTTTATTCCATGCTTTAATTTTTATTGGATGTGTACATTTTTAAAATGAATCTAGGCATTTTGTTATAGCTGAAATGTTTGTTTCACTGAATACTTGTATTCCTCATGAAATACTTTGTGCTATTCCTCTATTATTCTCCTGGAAATGTATGAACACACATGACAGGTTAGGGTTTAACATTCCTTTAATTGTTGGCATGCTTCCCCGCACACAATGTTCCACAGGATAAGGCTACTTTCACATCTACGTTTTGCTGAACAGTTTTGAGATCTGGCCGAGGATGTCACAACCGCAGCAAAACACTTTTTAGTTTTCTCCCCATTCATTTTCAATGGAGACAAAACTGAACAAACTTGAGCAGAGTGCATCAGTACACAGTCCGTTCCGTTTCATGACGCACACAAAGCCTGTGCAAGCAGCGTTTATGGGTGCGGCATGGGGTACTGAGCAAAACTGATCCGGCATGAAACACAATGTAAGTCAATGGTGCCGGATCCGAGCTTTCTTTGGCAGTGTTTGATGTAGTTCTTTGAGCCAAAGTCACAAGTGCTTGAATGAGAGATGTAAAGGAAAGAGTTTTTTCTTGACTTCTGGATCCACTTCTGGCTTTTGCTCACAAAGCTTCCACAAAAAGCTTTTTGTGACCTATTAGTTGTCTTGAATGGTCGCTGTTAGTACGAGGACTATATACTGTATGTCTTGCAGTACTAAGCATAACTTTTTCTTTGGCAGACAAGCTAATGAAGAGTATCAAGTACTTGCAAATTCTTGGCGATATTCTTCTGCATTTTCCAACAAACTTTTCTTTACCATTGTGGATTACGATGAAGGAGCGGATGTTTTCCAACAGGTAAGTTATCATTCCTATTTTCCTGTTTCTATAAATTATATTTAAAGGGTTTCTACAGTTTTTAAACACTGATGATCTGTCCTCTGGATAGATCATCAGCATCTGATCTGCGGGGGTCCGACACCCGGGGCCCCTGCTGATCAGCTGTTTGAGAAGGCAGCGGCGCTGCAGGAACTCCGCGGCCTTCTCTGTGTTTGCCTCAGGCCCAGTGACGTCACGACTACTATCACTGGCCTGGGCGGGGCTAAGCTCCATTCATGTGAACAGAGCTTAGCCCCGCCCAGGCCAATGATACTAGTTGTGATGGGCCTGAGGAAAACACAGAGAAGGCCGCGGTGCTCCTGCAGCGCCGCTGCCTTCTCAAACAGCTCATCGGTAGGGATCTCGGGTGTCAGACCCCCGCCGATCAGAGGCTGATGATCTATCCAGAGGATAGATCATCAGTTTTAAAAAACTGCAGAACCCCTTTAAAGCCTAAATGCAGCATTTCCCAATAGGAAAAGTAGCCACCTAACCTACAAAGGTTATGAACACCTTCAATGCCATTCTTTTATGATTTACATGTATCGTGGCGTAAAAAACATGTTTGTAAAAGGTTTTCATTAAAAATGTTGCACAATTTGGTCTCTGCAGCTACTATATTTCACAGTACATAGTAGCTGTAGAAGGCTGCTCTGTGATAAATCTGTCCAAGATTTTTGTTTGGCAGCTCATTCTCCAACCTGAAAGAGCTTGTGTGATGGTTCATTCTGGAGAAATGGGAGAATTCGAAGTTGTTGAGCGAAGCGAGCTTCGGATGCTTAATCCAAAGTAGTTTACTTCAAAACTTCGGAATAATACTCTAGGCAAATTCGTCTCCGTACAATATTAGAATGTATGGGCTCTGATGAGCTGAAGTAAGTTATTCACAAAGTCACTCGTGACTTCATTGAATAACTTGGGTAACTGATTTTTAAAGCAGAAAACCACTTTAAAACTTGAAACCGAACTCATCTTTGGTTCCAAGGTACCAGTCGGAACTGAAGCGGAGTTTCTGGTTTTAAAGTGGTTTTCCACTTTAGAAATCGATTACCGAAGTTATTCACCAAAGTCAGAAGCGACTTCATGAATAACTTACTTTGGCTCATCGGAGCCCATACATTCTAATTAGGAATGAGCGAATCGACTTCAGATGAAACATCTGAAGCCGATTCGCATAAAACTTCATTCAAATACTGTACAGAGCAGGAGCTCCATACAGTATTAGAATGTATTGGCTCCGATGAGCCGAAGTTATTACTTTGTGAAGTCTCGCCAGTTGGAACCGAAACAGAGTTCGGGAAATGGTTTTTACAGTAGAAATTCATTTGTGAAGTTATTACGCGAAGTCTCGCAAAGCAATAACTTCGGCTCATAGGAGCCAATACATTCTAATACTGTATGGAGCTCCTGCTCCGTACATTATTGGAACAAAGTTTTATGTAAATTAACTTTGGATGTTTCATCCGAAGTCGATTCGCTCATCCCTATTTCGAACACTGTACGCAGGCGGATCCTACTGTATGAGGATCTGCAGAACCATGTGGACCGGGCAACTAACTGTAGAGTTGGTGTGGACGCCTTCCCACGCAGGTTGCTTTTGTTTAGTGCAGCTAGAAAAACACAACTGTCCATTTGGTAACTATTGGAATACACATTAAATGTATTGCTGTAACATGTAATAAATCTGGAGCATTAGACAGTCAAGGGTTTTCTTGAGTTTTACACTGATTATAGACTAAGCATTTTGATGTAGGATTGTCTTGTTAATATGACATTATTTCAAACCTGTTTATTGCTTTCCAAAATAAGCCTTGTGATACCAAATACTTTTGTGTTAAAGGGGTTGTCCAAGTTATGGAAAAAAAAATATAGCACTGTAAATCTGATGGGTAGCAATATATAACTAAGTTCAGCAAGTTTTAGGCAAAAAAAATCTATATTTCCTCATTTCCCTGGTTCTCTTCTGGCCTTTGTTTACATGCAGTAATAACAATCTCTGCCCCTCCCTCCTTCTCTGCAAAGGCAGTGAATACAAGAGCTGTGAGTACATGTCTGCCTGCTGGGATACTCAGCAGCATGTTGTATGTGTAGGACTACAAGTCCCAGCTGTACAATGACACTGCTAATACATACAGGAATTTCTCCCTACCTGTTCTTGTACAATTCCTCTATAGCTCCTTGCCCAGCATTTGTCTCCTCTCACTGCTGCAGCTACTGTTTGTTGTAAAGCCTTGAGCCCTCAGTGTGTTCTGGCTGAAGGGGTTAATGTTTTATCTGAAGGAATCCAGGAAGAAAGCAGATAGCAGGAGCCCGGCAAAGAAAGGGGGCGTGGCCAATGATGTCTCGCGTACAGACTCTTATCTGAACTCTGAGGCTTGTACACGAAACATCACAGAGCAGAGAGATAAGGTGACATCACAGGTCATGTGACCCTCAGTCAACTCTGAGAAACCAGCAGCTTTAGAAACACAAAGTATATGGGAAAGTTGTTATACCTGACAAGTTAGAAACATATAAAGAACAAAAAAATAACTCGGACAACCCCTTTAAAGGGGTTCTGTACCTTTTGATTATTGATGATCTCGATATCTGGCACTCAAGGAGATTAAAGATAAAAACATAATTTATTGTAAATCCTTAAAAAATACATGACACAAAGCCCTGGTCATATAGCTGACATGTTTCAAACCTAGCTGCAATGGTTCTCACTCATAGCATGATAGATAACTTGAAATCACGCAGCTATGCATCAGTACCTGCTTTTCTGTCCTACGGATTGCCAAGTGTACCTAGAGGCTAATGGGATTGTTTCAGAGCCTATGCCTCAACTCTGAAAATTCATCCTCACCCACAATTACTTCTCTTTTGGCAAAGAGATATACACCTACAACGCACTGGAACTGCCATGGGCAGCAAAATGCTACCACAATACGACAAAACTGGAAACCGACTGATCCGAACAATCTGCATTCAGTCTGAACATGAACTAATAAAATTCCATGAACAATCCAATATATTGCATTCCACTATAACCTGACCCTTAAATGAGTTGTCCGGGTTCTAAGCTGAACCTAGACATATCTATTTCTTCACCCAGGAAGCCCCTCTGAGATGAGCATTTGAACATTTATCTGCAGGTCCTGGTCTCTGCTACATCAGTTTTACAGGCTAGGGCAGCGCTAAAGCCCACTCATTAGTGCCGGTGATGTGACTAGCTACACTGCTAGGTGGTGGCCTCCGCCTAGCAGTGTAAAAATATAAACAAAAAGCCCTTGCCCTGCACGATACAGCGAAGGGCACGGGAGAGTTTTTGAGCATTTCATGCTCATCTCAGAGGGGCTGCCTGGGTGAAAAAGAGGATATATTCAGGTTCAGCCCTGAACCAGGACAACCCCTTAAACTATTCAAATACAGAAATCAGCTTTCTGGACACCACCATAAAAGTTTAAAACCGCTTAATACAGACATCCTTTTATCGAAAACTTTTAGCTCGACCTACATACCTCAAATGGGACACTTCCACCCAAAACACATTAAAAAGTCCATCGTCTACAGTCAGGCCATCAGGTATAATCACATCAATTCCAGCCTATGAGACAGGGATGAGCATTCACACCATCTGAAAAGGACATTTTTACATTTGGGCTATCATCCTGTTTCAATTGTAGATCAGATCACAAGAGCCACCAGGATACCCAAAGAGTCAACTTCTCCAAGAAAAAAGAAATGGAACCACCTTGTACCTCTGATAGTGACTAGGGATGAGCGAATCGACTTCGAATGAAACATCCAAAGTCGATTCGCATAAAACTTTGTTTCAATACTGTACGGCGTGAGTGCTCCATACAGTATTAGAATGTATTGGCTCGGATGAGCCGAAGTTATTACTTCTCAAAGTCTCGCGATACTTTGTGTAATAACTTCAGAAACTGATTTATACTGTAAAAAACCATTTCCCGAATTTGGGTTCGGTTCCAAGGTGCCAGGAAACATCTAAAGTTGATTCGCTCATCCATGATAGTGACCTATAACCCACAACTAGAGGGACTGAGGAAATTGCAAAAAGAAATCACTTCATGTCCTACATAAGGATGACCAGCTAACAATTTTTCCAGATCCACCTTTTCTATGTTACCTACATCCTCCAAATCTGAGAACTGTCCTGATCAGGAATTCATTGCCATGTACCACACAAAAAGGCCTACACTATAAGTACAGTGTATACTGCTACACATTTGACACCCCCCCCCCCTTTCCCCTTGATGGCACCGTGTGCCCCTGTATCTAGGGCTTATTTTTGGAGTAGGGCTCATATTTTAAGCCTACTCCAAAAACCCTGCAAAATAGCGCTAGGGCTTATTATCGGAGCAGGTCTTATTTTCAGGGAAACACGGTAGATATATATTGTATTTTCTTCAAAGGAGGATATTAAGCCTGAAGAAGAGGCGTAAGTTGTGTCGAAAGCTCACTATGTAACATCATTGCTTCTATTTTTGTCGGCCATTAAAAGGTATCATATCTAAAAGACTCTTATTTTCTTTCTTTTAATGAGCGTAGTAAACCTCTCACAGAGGAACGTTACGTGTTGGCTGGCCTATTATCTCTCTCAAGTTCTGGACTCATTTCCAGTGGCATCGGGTGCATGATGCTGATAGTTTAGTGGCCCTAAACCAGATGACACGCTCACTTGGAAGATAGATTGATTACATAGATTGATTGATCAGATAGATGATCAGTGTTAAATCTTAGAAACCCATTGATGAAGTATTTTACAAAATTACCTGATTCTTCGGAAAAAAGATGCTCTCATTTACAGTGTGGCTGTAATAAGAATCTGTTGATTTTTGCTCGCAGAACGACTAAAAGTTTAGTTCTAGTTCAAAGTAAAGTCAGGCAATACTTAGAAATCTGTCAAAGGCTTGATTAATTACTTCTTCCTGGTTTATTACCAGCTCAGATCTTCCTGGCTCCCCGCAGTATGCCTGCTCCTGCTGAGGGAGAGAATCCACATCCTGTATACAGATCTGCGTCTACCGCACCTATTAAAGCCTATAACATGGCTGCTGTTGCGACCTGCATACTGAATACAGTCTCGGAGCAGCAGGAGCTGGCAGGCTGTGAAGATTTGACTCAGCGTGCTTTATATAACATTATTCATTTATATTAAGTTGACTTTTTATTTGGCTGTTTCTTGTGACCTGCATCTTCCTGTTATTATACAGCAGAGGCTCCGTTAAGCTTTCAGTTTTTGACTGTGGGTCTGACCCTTAAAGGGGTTGTCCAGGATTTTTATCCTCAGAACAGGCCATCAATATCAGATCAGCAGGGTTGCTGATACGCTGCTGTTTGGTTTTAGCTTTGGCGCTGACTTCCAGAACCGGAGAAGCCCTGCAGTTACCAGCTCCATGGATGGAGCTGCAAGGAAACAGATAGGATAGAGGGTATCGGACCCCCGCCGATACAGGACGTTGGGCCTCCACCAATCTGATATTGATGGCACATTCTTATGCTTAACAACCTTACAACTGTTTTTAGTTAGCCCCGAGAGCTCCTCCTTACCTGCTCCCCTCCTTTCAGTTCCCTCACCCTGGTTCTCTTCCACGGTCTTCTGGGCCCCGGCCTGTAAACTGCTGTATTAGGTCACTGCTGTAGCCAGTTACTGGTCTTATTGGTGAATGTGTCTCCAAATGACACATAACCCAGAAATGAATTGCTGTTGAGGTCAGCATGTGGGTGCTGCAGAGCGCTGGAATGAGCAGCGGGGAGCAGGAGAGAATGATTTTCATTAGGTACAACACACTCCTGGGGCGGGTTAAAAACAACCATAGCACTGGACCACCCTGGTTGTCTCAGTATTGCTTTGATTTATTCCTTGCCATTATACAATATATGTCATGTGTTCATTTAGGTATGTGATTAAACGTGTTATTAACCATGTGATTGCCTCCTGACAGAATGTGTTACAGGTATGTCAGGTATCTTGCTGCGTATACGTCGCAGAATTCACTCTATGCATTGTAAAGGATGAAATCAAAGTTGTTGTTTTTTTTTCCATAGTATGTGCACTAGATTTTGTAAAATTGCATCCACGTAAAGGGGTTGTCCAATACTTTAAAAGTGATGGCCTATCCTTAGCCTAAGCTATCTCTATCTGATTGGCAGGGCACCGATACTGTGCACTCCTCCATCTGTTGTGTAGTGGATGGGGCTGGTTGCTGCTGTGCTGCTTCCTTTCACTTCAGTGCAGAACTAGAACTACTGCACAACAGCTGAGTGGTGGGAGTGCGGGGTGTTAGACAACCTCTTTAAAGGGGTTGTCCGGTTTCCAATATTGACGACCTATCCTCAGAATAGCCCATCAATATCAGATTGGCGGGGGTTCAACTTCCAGCACCCCCGCCGATCAGCTGTTTGAAAAGAACAAAGCGCTCCTGTGAGCCCAGCGTTCTCCTCGCTGTTACCTCCTCACGGATTACAGCTCCTTCACTTTAATGGGACAGAGAAGAACAACAACTGCTCCTTCTGATTCAAGTGAATGAGACGAAGAAGCTGTAATTACACCTGCTCACCACTGCAGGGCTGACAGCGAGCAGGTAAATAATGAAGTGAAGGCAGCGCTCGTACGATCGATGTGTTCTCTATGAACAGCTGATCACCGGGCATGCCAGGAGTCATATCCCCACTGATCTGATATAACCTCTCAGTCCACACTAAGGGGCTCATTTATTAAGATTGGTGATTTAGCTACCGGTCTTAATACCCCTTTAGCTGGCAGTGGATGTACTAAAATTATGTAAAGGCGCCAGCCTCTACATAACTTTGGCGCATCCACCGCCTATGGATATAAATGAGAAAATGATAAATGAGACTTGCCTACCGGTCCGCCCCCCTTCCCCACCCACGTCACACCCCCTTTTTTAGACCTGGCGTGAGTGGGGAAAAGTCACAAATTGCAGCACACATAACCTTTGTGCTGTAATCTGCAACAGATATACGCCAAAAATGTATACAGTATCTGTTTGTAAATGACCCCCTAAGGGTATACCCTGAACACAATATGAAGAGAGGTGATTTGATAATCTGTTTCTTAATACATTTAGCAGATCTGATTGAGGACAGGTTTTGTTTTTTTGTTTTTTATGACACAAAACGCACGGTGAATGTTTTTCCACGATTGTCATGCAATAATTGACAGTGCAATTTTATTTAGGTGAAACACAATGATTTCAGATGTTTTACCAGTAAAAATGTATGCGTTTTTTATTAATGAGTTTTTGGTGTGTTTTTTAAACACAACGTAAACTACTGTATATGTACCATATCTGCTACCCCTGCAGGACTCTGACCCCTGTAAATGGACTTGGTTAGAAACATGTTAAACCGCAGATAGCTAAATGTATTCATATACATGCTGACATTTCATACAAAATGTTCTTTTTGTGTTTTTATGTCCTCATAAATCATTTTTGGACACAAAAAGGGAATAAAACGCCAGATTTCTCACCCCGAACAAAATCAAATGTCATGCACTTTTCAGGATACATTAGATAGAAATGTTTTGTTTGCAGTAAGTCCTTTATTGATCTGGTTTTATATATACCGGCCATATGCTTACTTCAGCTCGCTCTGTTAAGATACCGCATGCAATTTCTAGAGAAAGACAATTCGGGAAGAAAAGAGCAGATGCAGTTTTTATGTTACTATTGTGCATTAACATAATTCACACCTTTCTGTAAAGACGGCCATCTGTTATAAAATAAATTCCTTTGCTCCTCCATAAATATTAGTTTAGCACTAGTAAAATGAAATAACGTCCTAAATGAATGTTAGATATATTACGTAGAACATTATAAGTGGTGCTTTAGTTGGTTAATTAAGTGAATACTTCATCAGCAGCCCTAATCTTCATAAAGTATTCTGCAGTTTAATGAAGCAGCTAAAACCGTGCCGTCTCAATGGATATTAGCTGCAAAATCTGGTGAATGATAAACGTGAAAATTCCTTTAAAGGGGTTTTCTCACCTCCGCAAAAGGCATTTATCATGTAGAGAAAGTGAACACAAGGTACTTACTAATGTATTGTGATTTTCCATATTGCTTTCTTTGCTGGCTAAACTAATTTTTCACATTAGTCGCTTCACGTTTCCATAGTTACGACCACCCTTCAATTCAGCAGCGGTGGTCGTGCTCGCACACTATAGGAAAAAGTGTCGGCCTACAGTCATGGCCAAAAGTTTTGAGAATGATACAAATATTAATTTTTACAAAGTCTACTGCTTCAGTTTTTATAATGGCAATTTGCATATACTCCAGAATGTTATAAAGAGTGATCAGCTTAACAGCAATTACTTGCAAAGTCAATATTTGCCTAGAAAATGAACTTTATCCCCCAAAACACATTTCAACATCATTGCAGCCCTGCCTTAAAAGGACAAGCTAACATCGTTTCAGTGATTGCTCCATTAACACAGGTGTGAGTGTTGATGAGGACAGGGCTGGAGATCAATCTGTCATGATTAAGTAAGAATGACACCACTGGACACTTTAAAAGGAGGCTGGTGCTTGGCATCATTGTTTCTCTTCTGTTAACCATGGTTATCTCTAAAGAAACACGTGCAGTCATCATTGCACTGCACAAAAATGGCCTAACAGGGAAGAGTATCGCAGCTAGAAAGATTGCACCTCAGTCAACAATCTATCGCATCATCAAGAACTTCAAGGAGAGAGGTTCCATTGTTGCCAAAAAGGCTCCAGGGCGCCCAAGAAAGACTAGCAAGCGCCAGGACCGTCTCTTAAAAGTGTTTCAGCTGCAGGATCGGGCTACCAGCAGTGCAGAGCTTGCTCAGGAATGGCAGCAGGCAGGTGTGAGTGCATCTGCACGCACTATGAGGCGGAGACTCTTGGAGCAAGGCCTGGTCTCAAGGAGGGCAGCAAAGAAGCCACTTCTCTCCAGAAAAAACATCAGGGACAGACTGATATTCTGCAAAAGGTACAGGGAGTGGACTGCTGAGGACTGGGGTAAAGTCATTTTCTCTGATGAATCCCCTTTTCGATTGTTTGGGACATCTGGAAAACAGCTTATTCGGAGAAGACGAGGTGAGCGCTACCACCAGTCTTGTCTCATGCCAACTGTAAAGCATCCTGAAACCATTCATGTGTGGGGTTGCTTCTCAGCCAAGGGAATCGGCTCTCTCACAGTCTTGCCTAAAAACACAGCCATGAATAAAGAATGGTACCAGAATGTCCTCCGAGAGCAACTTCTCCCAACCGTCCAAGAGCAGTTTGGCGATCAACAATGCCTTTTCCAGCATGATGGAGCACCTTGCCATAAAGCAAAGGTGATAACTAAATGGCTCAGGGAACAAAACATAGAGATTTTGGGTCCATGGCCTGGAAACTCCCCAGATCTTAATCCCATTGAGAACTTGTGGTCAATCATCAAGAGACGGGTGGACAAACAAAAACCTACAAATTCTGACAAAATGCAAGCATTGATGGTGCAAGAATGGACTGCTATCAGTCAGGATTTGGTCCAGAAGTTGATTGAGAGCATGCAAGGGAGAATTGCAGAGGTCCTGAAGAAGAAGGGTCAACACTGCAAATATTGACTTGCTGCATTAACTCATTCTAACTGTCAATATAAGCTTTTGTTACTAATAATGATTGCAATTATATTTCTGTATGTGATAAAAACATCTGACAAACACACATAAAGAGAGACCGGCCACAAGAGAGACCAGTGCTTTTTCTATAGTGTGCGAACACGGCCACCATTGCTGGAGTGCAGGGTGGTCGTAACTATGGAAACAAGCAGTGTATAATAGTGATGGAAAAATTAGTCTAGCCAGCAAAGGAAGCAATATGGACAATCACAATACATTAGTAAGTGCCTTGTATTAACTTTCCCTACACGATAAATGCCACTTGCTGAAGTGAGACAACCCCTTTAATCCAGTATTCAATAATCTAAAAAGTGTCATAATCCAGCACTTTTATACAACAATGTACAAAGAACAACAGAGTCCACAGAATAAATAGAATTATTAGAAAAATGGAATAATTTTTATTAGAATAAACACATAACAATATTGCTGTTAAAAAGAGGGGCGAATAGAGATGAAGAACCCACAAAAGATAAGTGCAGTTCTCCCCCAGAGGAAGGCATGTGCCGAAACGGGTGTTGGGTTGTGCGGTTCTCCCGAGGACAGCGTATTCACATGGGTATGTCACTAGGCATTATGTATCATTTATTTATGCTACATTAATTTGATTTGTCAACTGTCCTCCATATACCTTTTAAGGTGGTGTAAACTTATGGACATTTGTCCTTTATTTGAATAGTATAACACATATAGATTCCTATCTCACTTGTTTGTATATGTAACATAGGTATATGCTGTGACACTTTTTACTTTTTATTGGTGTAGTATTTATATATTTGAGCTACTACCCATTTTATACATTTTTACGCTGCTACTCGGGAGAACTGCACTTATCTTTTGTGGGTTCTTCATCTCTATTTGCCCCTCTTTTTAACAGCAATATTGTTGTGTTTATTCTAATAAAAAATTATCTATTCTTTTTGATCTATATGGACTCTGTTGTTCTTTGTAAGTTGTAGTATTGATTGAGTTTGGCTCAGGTTATAGGGGTTTATATATCAGGTTTCTCTTTTGTGCATAGTCTCATATACGTTTTTGATGAGTAATCTAATTATTATTAACAGCACTCAGTTTTTTCCTGTAAAATAAAATTAAAAGCCTTTCTTTTGTTCCCATTTTACATAATTGACAATGAACCAGAAGATAATAGATAAGAAGGCATCAGTCATACAATCAGTTTTTCTCAGAAAGTCATGTGCCATACTAGCGCCAGTATGAGCTGAATACTTTCCGCGAAGCTCCAGTTTCTCTCTGATTCTTATAGTGTCATTCACATCACCGTTTAGCTTTCCTTCATGCAGTACTTTTTCTCCTGTAAAAAAAATAGCTTATCTCTTATGGAAGCGACTCAAACTGATGCTCAGAAAAAGACAGATCAGTTATTTTCAGTGCAAACTGATGTTAACTGACCATAACTGATGCTCAAAGTAAAAAGGATCCGTTTTTTTAATTTATCTTTCTTTTTCTGTCAGATCAGAAAAACAGAAAGCTAAATGGTGATGTGAACTCAGCATAATCAATATCCCCTTTATCTTACTACAGTTAAAAATTGCTAAAAAAGATAGGTCATCAATATCAGATCGGCAGGTGCTGTCTCCCTTCTCTTTTTCAGCTCACTGCTGCTTTGTCTATGGTGAGCAGGAAGAGAGAACGGAGATGGTTCGCTGTCTCCTCAAACAACAGATCGGTGGGGGTGCCGGATGTCGGACCCCCGGCAATCTGATATTAAAGGGAACCTGTCATCAACTTTACCATGACTTCATTGCTGGCAGCCTAACGTAGTGAAAGATATGCTGATCTAAACTGCATGTCAGTCATGGGCTAAAAGTAAGCGGTTGCCGAGAACCAGTCATCGTAATCATCGCAGTCCGATCCTGGAAAAGAGTCATGTCCACCTGAGAAGAGTCACAGTTGTTCATGATCTCTTGCTCTCTTGCCATACTAGCGCCAGTATGAGCTGACTACTTTCCGCGAAGCTCCAGTTTCTCTCTGATTCTTATAGTGCATAAATATATATTTTTTTTACTTTCTTTGTTCTAAACAATTCATTTCCCAGTGATCCATGCAATGAATTCTGAGAAATCCGAATAGAATGAATAGGAAATGTCAGTTGTTTCTTGACAGAACATATTTCACTGAGTTTTCTATGATGATCTTCATAAAAGGAAGAGATCAGTAAGTACCGAGAGCTGAACTTAAAAGAACAGTATTCATCCCTTTGTATGGATGTACAATAGGCAGATTATTCTCCATTTGATGCAGTAGTAGAGTAAAGCTGGCTACTACAGACATCAGGTAGGTGTCATTCAGCCGTCATCATCATCAACTCGACTAAGGACATGTTGTTTCAACATGATAGGGGACAAAATCATACTGCCATGGTTCATCACCAGGACAAGGATCTGACATGTAAAAATCCAACTTACAGAGGACCTTTCACCACTCCTGACATGTCAGCGTCATGCATTCCCCATGTAATAACAATTTTGGAGCATCTATTCTTATGGCTCTATATTGTGCCATTCCTTTATTATTCATTCTAGAAGTTATGAATGATTTGCTAGCAGTCTGCAGTAAGGGTACAGAGGGGAGGTAACCAGTTGGGGGGGTGTACCTGCACAGTGTGACTCTACCAATCAGTGCTGCCATTTTCACACTGTGGAGGTACACACCCCCAACTTGTTACCTCCCCTCTGTACCCTTACTGCAGACTGCTAGCAATTCATTCATAACTTCTAGTAGAAATAATAAAGCAATGGCACAACATAGAGACAGAAGAATAGATGCTCCAGAATTGTTATTACATGGGGAATGCACGAAGATATTAAAACAGACATGTAAGGATCAGTGAAAGGTCCTCTTTAACCTTTAATTCTCCTGACTGCATGATATTATGGCAGCCATATAAACAGAATAGTCTCATATAGCAGGGTTCCCCAACTCCAGTCCTAAGGGCCCACCTGCCGTCAGGATTTGGGAATATCACATAGAATGAATACCTGTGGTAAGTCTTGATGCATTGACACAAATTATATCAGCTGCTCAATACTAAGGAAATCCTGAAAACATGACTGGTAGGTGGGCCCTGAGGACTGGAGTTGAGGACCACTGTCATATAGCACCGCTTAGTTTCTAGATATTTCATTTTATCTATTGGGAGTCAGTTATTATAGTTCTATGCCAGTTTTCTGAATTTGTGACTTTTTTAGCTTTCTCGGACACCCTAGCCACGTGCAAAAAAATGGAAGAGATGTTGGCAGGAGGTGGTGTCATTTAACCGCATGTTCTCCAGAAAGCTAGTGCACATTACACCAGAAATCTACTCTACCTCCTGGCTGGAGTAGATCTCAGTTCTAGTACACTGAAAACAAAAAATGTGACAAATTTATTAAGAGGCTCAAAATTGGATAGAAGCAGCACTGCATTTATACCTGCCCAGAGGTTTCAGATGTCCATGTTAGTATCCTCAAATGAATGGGATATTTGGTGCATGCAGACTTCAGGTCCTGGCTTCGCGGTCCCGCAATAGTCCACAATCAAATAGTAATCCGCAGCACTCCATCAGTTGATGCAAAAAAGTGTGATTTTTATTGAAAAATCATCATGGCAATTTATTAAGAGGTGCACCTCCTCATAAATTGGTGGATATTTCTCCAGCTGAGTTTTTACTAAAACTGACATGTGAAACATTTTTTAGTAAATGACTCCCATTGTTTTTAAGGATCTCTGTTCCTTTTAGAAATCAGTTAAAACCACTTTTTACTTATAATAAAAAAAATCCCTAGATATTGAGATGTCTTATATAAGGTCTATTCAGCTGTTTCCAAATTCTGACAACTGACATGGCTGCCAGTTTTACAGATGCTTTCTTATAAATCAGATCTGCACTGGATGAAGACTAACCATCCCAGATGCAGAATATGAAGTAGATATAAGGGCTCATGCTCAGAAACATATATTTTTTTATTTTTTTAACCCAGTCACTTCAGTGCAAAAAATTTATGGGCTGGACGTTCCCTTACGCAAAATGTGGAATGCACATGGGCGGTATCCGTGTTTTGCAGATCCGCAATTTGTGGATCACAAAAAACATCTGACACAGGGAAGATAATCTAGGAGAGCAACTAGAGCAGTGAATGGTGAGATCTCTGGATCCATGTGAGGTACAGGGCTGGTCCTAGCTATATTAGAAAGTTATTGTCATGTACTGAATGATGTCTTATTTTTTAAAAATATAATTACTTTATTTAGAAAAAAGTATCATACATAAAAAGCATAAAGCACTTCCAATACGTATGCCCCAACCCCTAGTCCAAACCCATTGCACCACCACCCCCAAAAAAAGAAAAAAAAAAGGTATTCTTTAACCACTATTAATAGAAGCATTCCAACACGACCAAGTATTTTTTGCCATTTTTTCAACTTGTTTCTGATTTATTATAAAGTATATATTCATATCACTTCACTTTGTTGACTAATTTAAGACATGAATTGAGATTTTGGATGTCTTTTGACAACCAGACACCGATAATTGTTAATCTAGCCAAAAGCATTAATTTAGTATGAGTTCACATCACCGTTTAGCTTTCCTTCATGCAGTACTTTTTCTCCTGTAAAAAAAAATAGCTTATCTCTTATGGAAGAGACACAAACTGATGCTCAGAAAAAGACAGATCAGTTATTTTCAGTGCAAACTGATGTTAACTGACCATAACTGATGCTCAAAGTAAAAAGGATCCGTTTTTTTTATTTATCTTTCTTTTTCTGTCAGATCAGAAAAACAGAAAGCTAAATGGTGATGTGAACTCAGCATAATCAATATCCCCTTTATCTTACTACAGTTAAAGATTGCTAAAAAAGATAGGTCATCAATATCAGATCGGCAGGTGCTGTCTCCCTTCTCTTTTTCAGCTCACTGCTGCTTTGTCTATGGTGAGCAGGAAGAGAGAACGGAGATGGTTCGCTGTCTCCTCAAACAGATCGGTGGGGGTGCCGGATGTCGGACCCCCGGCAATCTGATATTAAAGGGAACCTGTCATCAACTTTACCATGACTTCATTGCTGGCAGCCTAACGTAGTGAAAGATATGCTGATCTAAACTGCATGTCAGTCATGGGCTAAAAGTAAGCGGTTGCCGAGAACCAGTCATCGTAATCATCGCAGTCCGATCCTGGAAAAGAGTCATGTCCACCTGAGAAGAGTCACAGTTGTTCATGATCTCTTGCTCTCCCTGCCCACTTGCTGATGATTGTCCGTTCTTTCCAAGGGAGACCACTAAGAAGAAGACTCAATCATCAACAGGTGGTCAGGAAAGAAGGAGATCATGAACAGCCATGACTCTTCTCAGGTAGCCATGACGCTTTTCAAGGCCTGGGCTGTGATGATTATGAGGCCGATTCCTGGCAAAACCTTACTTTTAACTCATGAATGACACACTGCTGAAATCAGCAGCTATCAGATTGATAGTTACATCATGGGCAGAAAGTAGTATCATTAATTCCCATCTTATTCATAAGGATGAGAGTAACATATAACCTGTGAATTATATTAAATTGAACCATCACGTGGTTAAAATTGTGTGAAACATTCACCATGTCCTCATGTATACTCTCCCAACTCTCCTGAGATAGGGCTGGAATCTCCATATTCCATGTGATTTGACCAGTAGAGGTGAGCGCCCCGAGAGACTCTTTAATGAGATTCTTCTAATACTATCAGTTCAGTATCGAGCATTAAATGTAAAACGCAATTGGGAATATCGGAAAAAAACCTTAATCACATTAAGTGATTATATGAAACCAATTCCCTATCTATAACTACCTGTCCAACGTAAACAATATTCTTTTTAACCCAAAATTGATGATCAGACATTTAAAAAAATTCCTTTAAGTGTTCCACAGGGAGGTGCATGAAAGCACTCTTTTGATCCCCAACATTTCCCCTATTGATAAGCACACCAACAGGCCTGGTTTTTATTCACCATACCTCAACTGCCCAGCTTTTAACTGTGTAAATACATTATTGAAAGGGGATTGTCTTACAAGCATAGTAAGCAGTAGTTGTGCAGCTAAAAAATATATTTTTTTTATTCCCCAAAATAAATCATTAATATATTTTTTCAGTTATTTTGAAGAATTGTCTTTGATCCAAACAGGCCAACCAGATACCCAAAAATGTTTTTGACCAGGAAAAAAAAACAACTTTATTGTGCTTCTCCCAACATAAAGTCCTGGTATTCCTGATTTGCTTTCTGGAAAGCCTGTTGTCATCTGTAATTTTAAAAAAATTCCTGTTTCATCATGATGTCTGATTTTCATTTTTTGCATCAATTCTGCAATAATCCCTTAAAAGGAAATGTCCTGTATGGTTTGTCTGGTGTTTGAAACCCTATTAACCATATTAAGGAATATAGAGAGGTGGTCCCTCAGTTGGAAGAGTGGCTTCAGAGAGTGTTGGTGTCCATGGAGAAACTGGCATGCATTACATGAACCTCCCATGGTTTTCATTGGGCAGTTTTATAATGCCTTATTCCCCCTGTGGTGCTTCTTCTGGTAACTTGAACAACTGCTGCAATTTCTCGTACAGATTACAATCAATAGTTGCAAATCCCAACATGAGAACACCCTGTCATCAACTTATTTTAGGAGGTCTACTAACAAAAAAGGTTTATCTAAAGCAGAACCCCCCTTAAAAACTTACATAAGTCTATTGTACAATATGTATTGCCTGCTTTGACACATTATTATTTATTGTCATTCAGTACTTCATTAATTTATTTTTCTTTTAGTATCCAGAGGAAAAAAAGACTGGTTTGCATTTCCCACTTATAAAAGCAGAGATAATACGCGAGTTTGAGCGTTCGCGTGTTTGACTTTAAGTGTGTGGTTGAATTAAGTGTGTGACTTTAGATTGCGTGAGGGAGTATCTGTGAGAGCTAATTTATTTGTTGCATTGCTGAGTGGCTGTGCCTGACTTTATTGTACTCTGAACCAAGTCAGAGCAGAGCAGTGTAGTCTTGCTTATACACTGTGACCTACTGTTGTTGCTGCTGGTTTATTGCATAGCAGCTAAGAGTAAACGTGATTGCACTATTTTTTTTTTCTTTTCTTTCTCTTCCTTCTCCAGGGTGCTGCACAGGTGAGTAATTAGGGTGTGGCTATCTAATTAGGAGAAGTTAAATAGCCAGTCTTGTGGGCAGTTCAGTCCTTTGAATCCAGAGGAAAAAAAGACTGGTTTGCATTTCCCACTTATAAAAGCAGAGATAATACGCGAGTTTGAGCGTTCGCGTGTTTGACTTTTAAGTGTGTGGTTGAATTAAGTGTGTGACTTTAGATTGCGTGACTTAGAATGGCTTCCATCATTGACAGCGCAGTCCAGTGCACATCTTGTCTGATGTATGCAGTCCTGGAACAGCCGTTTAAGGGTGCATATATTTGTTCAAAATGTGAGCAAATTGTCCGCTTGGAATCGCACATCGTGTATCTAAGCGGGCGAATTTCAACGCTGAGAAGCACTGACAATTTGGAAAAGAGTTTGCTGCTCAGTGAGCAAGCACTCTATGGGGTAGATGCGGGGGAGGGTGGTAGTGAGGAGGCACAGGAAAGTGAGGTAGCTAGCTGGGTAACAGTTAGAAAGCGGGTTAGAGGGAAAAGTGCCAGGGAGGCTAGCCCTGATCTGACACACCCCAACAAGTTTGCAAGTTTGGCAGATGAGGGGGATGTTACTTCAGGGAGAGCACTGCTGCAGCCAGACACTTCCTCTGCCAGTCAGGGGAATGTCAGCTCCAGTAAGCAGGGGGCCAGGAGAGCAGGGCAGGCCAGACAGGTGCTGGTAGTGGGCGACTCCATTATTAGGGGTACAGAGAGGGCAATCTGTCACAAAGACCGGGATCGTCGGATGGTGTGCTGCCTTCCAGGCGCTCGAGTTCGGCACATCGTGGATCGGGTTGACAGATTACTGGGAGGGGCTGGAGAAGATCCAGCAGTCATGGTCCATATCGGTACCAATGACAAAGTTAGAGGTAGGGGGAGTGTCCTTAAAAATGATTTTAGGGATCTAGGGCATAAGCTTAGGGCAAGGACCTCCAAGGTAGTGTTTTCCGAAATACTGCCTGTACCACGAGCCACACAAGAAAGGCAGCGGGAGATTAGGGAGGTAAACAAGTGGCTCAAGAACTGGTGTAGGAAGGAGGGGTTTGGGTTCCTGGAGAACTGGGCCGACTTCTCTGTCGGCTACAGGCTCTTACCGTAGGGATGGGCTGCACCTCAATGGGGAAGGGGCAGCTGTTTTGGGGGAGAAGATGGCTAGAAGGCTGGAGGAGTGTTTAAACTAGGGACTGGGGGGAGGGTAACTACATAATAGGAGGGGAAGATAGTGCAGATAGAGACCTGGGGCAAGGTAATGGAACTGGGGGAGGAATGGAAGGAGGAACTAGAACAGATCAGAAGGAAAGGTGTAGGGTAAGAAATATACACCAACCTCTTAATTGTTTGTACACTAATGCCAGAAGCCTAGCTAATAAAACTGGTGAACTGGAATTAGTGATGTGTGAGGAGGACTATGACATAGTTGGAGTAACTGAGACATGGCTGGATGATAGCTATGACTGGGCAGTTAACGTACAGGGTTACAATCTTTTTAGAAAGGATCGTCAAAACCGGAGAGGGGGAGGGGTCTGCCTTTATGTAAAGTCATGCCTAAAGCCCACACTCCGGGAAGATATAAATGAGGGACATGAAGATGTGGAGTCACTGTGGGTAGAAATAAATGGAGCCAAAAACAATAATAAAATACTACTAGGGGTTTATTATAAACCACCCAATATATCAGAGACCACAGAAAATCTACTTCTAAATGAAATAGACGAGGCGGCAAATCATAATGAGGTCGTTATTATGGGGGACTTCAACTACCCAGATATAGACTGGGAAACTGAAACCTGTACATCTCATAAAGGAAACAGGTTCTTGGAAATAACCAAAGACAATTACCTTTCCCAACTGGTTCAGGACCCCACTAGAGGGACGGCCATACTGGACTTAGTATTAACCAATAGACCTGACAGAACAACAGATGTGCAGGTCGGGGGACACCTGGGAAACAGTGACCATAATATAATAACCTTCCAATTGTCATTCAAAAGAGCGTTTCTTCAGGGAGGAACAAAAATACCAAACTTCAAAAAAGCAAAACTTAGCCAACTAAGAGAGGCCATAGGCCTAACTAACTGGGACAAAGTCCTCAAAAATAAAAATACAGCCACAAAATGGGATATTTTTAAAAGCATCCTAATATCTAATTGTGAGAGGTACATACCATATAGGAATAAAATAATAAGAAACAAGAAAAAACAATGTGGATAAATAGAACTGTAAAGAAAGCAATAAATGACAAAAAGAAAGCATTTAAATCACTAAAACAGGAGGGGAGTGAGGAAGCATTGAAAAACTATAAGGAAAAAAATAGAATATGTAAAAGACACATAAAAACAGCCAAACTAGAGACCGAGAGATTAATCGCCAAAGAGAGTAAAACTAACCCTAAATGTTCTTCAATTATATAAATACTAAAAAGTATAAACCTGAAGGTGTGGGCCCCTTACAGAGTAATGAGGGGGGAGTAGCAGAGAGCGATGAGGAGAAAGCGAAGCTGCTAAATAACTTTTTCTCCACTGTATTCACTGAGGAAAATAAAATGTCAGATGAAATGCAGAGTATAAAAGTAAATTCCCCTTTAAAAGTGTCCTCTCTGACCCAGGAAGAGGTGCAGCAACGTCTTAAAAATATTAAAATAGACAAATCACCAGGACCGGATGGCATACACCCCCGTATCCTAAGAGAATTAAGTAATGTAATCGACAGACCCTTATTTCTGATATTTAAGGACTCTATACTGACGGGGAGTGTTCCACAGGATTGGCGCATAGCAAATGTGGTGCCAATATTCAAAAAGGGTCCAAAAACAGAGCCTGGAAACTATAGGCCGGTAAGTTTAACGTCTGTTGTGGGTAAACTGTTTGAAGGTTTTCTGAGAGATGCTATCTTGGAGTACCTCAATGAAAATAAGCAAATAACTCCATATCAGCATGGCTTCATGAGGGATCGGTCATGTCAAACCAATTTAATCAGTTTCTATGAGGAGGTAAGTTCTAGACTTGACCGCGGCGACTCAATGGATGTCGTATATTTGGACTTCTCCAAAGCGTTTGACACTGTACCACATAAAAGGTTAGTATACAAAATGAGAATGCTTGGCCTGGGAGAAAATGTCTGTATGTGGGTAAGTAACTGGCTTAGTGATAGAAAACAGAGGGTGGTTATTAACGGTACATACTCAGATTGGGTCACTGTCACTAGTGGGGTACCACAGGGGTCTGTATTGGGTCCTGTTCTTTCAATATATTTATTAATGATCTTGTAGAAAGCTTGCACAGTAAAATATCAATTTTTGCAGATGACACTAAACTGTGTAAAGTAATTAACACAGAAGAGGACAGTGCACTGCTACAGCAGGATCTGGACAGACTGGAGGCTTGGGCAGAAAAGTGGCAGATGAGGTTTAACACTGACAAATGTAAGGTTATGCATATGGGAAGGAATAATGCAAGTCACCAGTACATACTAAATGGTAAAGCATTGGGTAACTCTGACATGGAAAAGGACCTAGGAATTTTAGTGAACAGCAAACTAAGCTGCAGAAACCAGTGTCAGACAGCTGCTGCCAAGGCCAATAAGATAATGGGTTGCATCAAAAGAGGCATAGATGCCCGTGATGAGAACATAGTCCTGCCACTTTACAAATCACTAGTCAGACCACATATGGAGTACTGTGTACAGTTCTGGGCTCCTGTGAACAAGGCAGACATAGCAGAGCTGGAGAGGGTTCAGAGGAGGGCAACTAAAGTAATAACTGGAATGGGTGGACTACAGTACCCAGAAAGATTATCAAAATTAGGCTTATTCACTTCAGAAAAAAGACGACTGAGGGGAGATCTAATAACTATGTATAAATATATCAGAGGTCAGTACAGAGATCTCTCCATCATCTATTTATCCCGAGGACAGTGACCATGACGAGGGGACATCCTCTGCGTCTGGAGGAAAGAAGGTTTGTACATAAACATAGAAGAGGATTCTTTACGGTAAGAGCAGTGAGACTATGGAACTCTCTGCCTGAGGAGGTGGTGATGGTAAGTTCACTAAGAGAGTTCAAGAAGGGCCTGGATGTATTTCTGGAGGGTAATAATATTACAGGTTATAGTTACTAGAGAGGGGTCGTTGATCCAGGGAGTTATTCTGATTGCCTGACTGGAGTCGGGAAGGAATTTTTCCCCCTAAAGTGAGGAAAATTGGCTTCTACCTCACAGGGTTTTTTGCCTTCCCCTGGATCAACTTGTAGGAAAACAGGCTGAACTGGATGGACAGATGTCTTTTTTCGGCCTTACAAACTATGTTACTATGTTACTATGTTAAAAACTTACATAAGTCTATTGTACAATATGTATTGCCTGCTTTGACACATTATTATTTATTGTCATTCAGTACTTCATTAATTTATTTTTCTTTTAGTATTGTGCTGCAGTTTGTTGAGGCGAATCATTGTGTAACAGGCTTTTCATAATTTAATGCAAGTGTCAAGCTGAACAGACTTTTATTCATGTCCAGCTTTTCTTCTAACAATATAGATCCCTATCTCCTCGTGTTCAAACTGTGAATATCAAATCAATTTCTTGCTTTTCAAGGTTTCTGTCATTAAAGTATAAATATACTTTTGTCTATACATTGTAGCTGGTTATAAATACAGCTGCTCTCCCGCTAATTCACCAGAATTTGTTAAATAGACACTTCTGTTACCAAGCATGTATCCGTCCACAGTACGGTTTTCTGGGATTTACACCCCATGGCTTCCTGAAACAGATGATTATTCTGGGTTTACCGGTAGGTGGACCCCTGCTGGTCTCATATTGATGACCTATCCTGAGGATAGGTTATCAGTATGTAAATCCTGGAGAAGCCCTTTAAGGTAACTAATTCCATCTTGTGCCGAAGGATACAATATACAGGACTGAAGAGAGGACAGTAGTGATGTGAATGGGCCAACATACCAGCAACAGTGTGTGCCAACCTTGTGAAGACTTACAGAAAACGTTTGATCTCTGTCATTGCCAACAAAGGATATATAACAAAGTATGGAGATGAACTTTTATTATTGACAAAATACTTATTTTTCACTATAATTTGCAAATAAATTCTTTACAGGCCTCTCTCATCTTTATAAGTGGGAGAACTTGCACAATTGGTGGCTGACTAAATGCTTTTTTCCCCACTGTATGTTTCCTATTGGGGAACAGGAGGCATTTAATGAGATCTGTTCATAATCGACAACCTAGGTGTCTTCCCCAGCCATCATGGCCGCAGCCATCCGGATCCGTCCTCCTCACCCGACTGCAAGTCAGTGGGGACGGATCCGTTTGGTATGACACACTCGTGTGTCATACCAAACGGATCCCCCCCATTGACTTACAGTCAGGTGAGGACGGATCCGGATGCCTGCGGCCATGCGAGCGCAGGGGATCCGAGCACTACAGTGCTTGTTACGAGCACGTTCGCTCAACTGTAATCATAGCGTACAACTCCTAAAAATCCTTGGTATACAAAATCCAACTGCTAGTATAAAAAAAATAATAGATATAGTTTTTATTGAGTAAATCATAGTCAAGACAATATGGTGGGAGGTCAGAGTCCCACACTGTTAATCAAAAACATACCTCTACAGTATAAATCTCATGTACAGTAAGTATATATGATGCCCTAGAATCACAAACTGGTGGAACAGTAAAATAGTACAAACCAGATTGCAAAATACAAGTATAAAGGCATAAAGCCCTAAGACAGGGAAACCAAAGTTACCAACCACTGTTAGACATAGTAAAACCACAGGGCAGTGATCTACACCTCAGACCCTGCCACATAAAGGTGCATCTCAATAAAAAAAGTAAAATTCATATATGATATAGATTGATTACACACAGATTGATTTATTTCAAGCGTTTATTTCACCTACAGCTAATGTAAACCCAAAAGTTAGTATCTCATAAAATTTGATTATATAAGACCAATTACAAAAAGATTTTTAATACAGAAATATTGGCCTTCTGAAAAGTATGTATAGTATGTGCATTCAATACTTGATTGGGGCTCCTTTTTCATGAATTACTACATCAATGTGGTGTGAGGCAATCGACCCTTATCACTGCTGAGGTGTTATGGAAGCCCAGGTTGCTTTCGTAGTGGCCTTCAGCTTGTCTGCAATGTTGGGTCCGGTGTCCCTTATCCTTCTCTTGACAATACCCATTGAATCTCCACAGGGTTTAGGTCGGGCGAATTTGCTGTGGATAGGTCATCATTATAAAAAAAAAGGGGACAACCACTTTAACAATAGATCATAAAACACAATTCAGATATTGGGACAGGGTCAACAAAAGGCTGCAAATGTAAGTAGGACTAACAACTGGAGGAGCAATCTGCAACTAATTCACATGTGGTGCGTGTCAGAGAGAGGCAGAGTCTTTCAGCAGAGATGGGCAGAAGTTCACCAATATGCAAAAAAATTGCATCTACAAATGGTGAATACTTGAATATGTCATCATGTACGATATATAATATCAGAAGATTTAGATAATCTGGAGAAATCCATGTGTACAAAGGAAAAGGCCAGATGTCAATATTGGATGCTCGTGATCTATGGGCCCTTGGATGGCACTGCATTAAAAACAGAAACTATTCTATACTGGAAGTCACTGCATGGACTGAGGAACACTTTTTGAAATCATTGTCTGTGCAATCATTGTCTGTGCAGGTTCACTTTGCAAACCACAAATGCAAGTTAAAGCTGTATCACTCAAAGAAGCCATATGTCAACGTGATCTGGGAAAAAGTTCATTTGAAACGGACTGAGGTAGAATGGAAAACTGTTCTGTGGTCAGATTGATCAAAATGTGAAATTATTTTTGGAAAAAACGGCCTCCATGTTCTGAGAACTCAAGAGGAGAGGGACCATCCAGCTTGTTATATTGTGGGTAGCTTACACATCTGGAAAGGCACCATCAATGCTGAACAGTATATTAAGGTTTTAGAACAGCATACAGTATGCTCCCATCCGGACATCTCTTTCAGGGAAGACCTTGCATATTACACCAAAACAATGCTAAACCACATACTGCATCCAACACACCAGTATGGCTTCACAGAAGAAGAGACCAGGTCTACCTGCTGTCCAGACATTTCACCAATAGAAAACTTTTGGCACTTAATGAAACAAAAAATCCAGCAAAGACCCAGAACAGCTACATCAGAAAAGAATGGTACAACAGTCCTCTCCCAAAACTCCAGTAATTGGTCTCATAATTTCCTAAATGTTTACAGACCATTATAAGGGGATACTGCAGAATGGTAGACATGGCCCTATCCCAACTTTTTTTATATGCATTGCTGCCATCAAATTCAAATTGAGGTTTTGATTGCATGAAACGGTAAAATGTCTCACTTTCAACATCTGATATGTGTTCTATGTGCTATTGTGAATACAATACCCGTATGGATCTATGGGATTTGTAAATCATTGAATTCTGTTTTATTAACATTTTATTCAGTATCCTAATTAAGGTTATATAATTTACAGTCTTATTGTATATGCAATTGTGGTTACACATTTATCTTTAAAATGCTTTACTTGACCATTCTTTTCAGTGCACAGTACATTTAGTAATTATTAATTTGCTCTCCACTACAGCTTAACATGAATTCAGCCCCCACGTTCATGCATTTTCCAGCCAAAGGCAAGCCCAAGAGAGCAGATACCTTCGATCTTCAGCGTATCGGGTTTGCTGCAGAACAACTAGCAAAATGGATTGCTGACAGAACAGATGTTCATGTACGTAAATGGATTTTGGCATCATACACCTTTACTCTACTATTTACTACTATTTTTATTCATAGTATATGGTTTATTCTGGTTATCATATGTGTTATTGAAAGACTTCTTAGACCTGTCACTGTATGTTTAGTAGACTAAGTCCTATGTCTCTTTAGAAGACTTGTAGCTTTCTGCTTATAGCATTCCATTCAGTTTTAGAAAAAATATTTCTATTGCTATGTATATTTCACAATTAAGTTCTTCCTGAGGTTTCCATTGTAGTAAGCAGTTTTCTGTTTCTAGTGCTCAGAGGGCCAGAGAACTTCTTAATTTATTAAGACACATCTGTCATCTCACTCCGGCGCAAAGGGCATCAAGACTGGCACATGGGAATGCCAGGCTTGATGGTCTCCCTCCATGTACACGTGTACACAAGTTGTCTTTTGTAGGTGCTTACCACATTTTGAATACTCTGTGAGGCATTTGGTTGAACTGACAAATCTGACGACAGGCAGGTGGTTTCATGGCGTAAAGGGGTTTTCCGTGTTTTTTTATGTTGAAATCATCGGTGGTCCAACTCCCAGCACCCCTGTCGATCAGCTGTTTGTAGAGAACGCAGCACTCGTATGAGCGCTGCCGTCTGCTCACTATTTACTTGCGGTCAGCATTGCAGTGGTGAGCAGGTGTGATTACAAGTAAGCCGTCCCATTACCTTCAGTGGGCTCCCTCCTATTCACTTGAAAAGGAAACACTGTCCCATAGAAATGAATAGGGACGTCGGAGTTGTAATTACACCTGCACACCGCTACAGTTGTGACAGCGAGCAGGTAAACATTGAAGAGAAGGCAGCACTCATACGAGCACTGTATTCTCTTCAAATAGCTGATCGGCAGGGGTGGCTTAGCTGATCTGATATGGATGACCTATCTAGAGGATAGGCCATCAATATAAAAAAAAGCGGACAATCCCTTTAATATGGGTGTAAGAATTACCCTCAATTAGATCAAGAAATAGAATGGAGACAATTGCAAATGTGCATAGTTGTTGTCACATTGAGAAGAATTTACAAGTGAAAGAAAAAACAACCCTTTTATAACATACTGTATGTGTATATATATATATATATGTGTATATATATATGTATATATATATGTGTATGTGTATATATATATATATATATATATATATATATATATATATATATACCTAGACAGAGCACCTGCTTATTATGGAGTTGGTGCTCTGTCTATGTTGGTTCACCCAAACCAAAAAAAAGTTGCACATAAGAATTATAATATTATAGACAGTCACTCATTATTCAGTTTCTAGATATTTTTTTTTAAAATTAATAAAATAAGTAAAAAAATAATAAAAATAGTAGAAAGTAAAATAAAAGTACTCATAAGTGAAAATAAGATAGACAATCTAATCACACTTTATCTGTATATACTATATGTACACCCAAATAATGCCAAAGGGCACAAAAAGGGTAAATACTTGCAGTTGTTATTTGTTGTTCATATAGTATCTTGTTTATATAGTAACAATAGATATCCACAGAAAAACATAAATGCAACAATATATCAAATATATATAAACGTCTCCACCCAGGAGCAGATTGGCCATAGACCTTACAGGGAAATTTCCCAGTGGGCTGATGCCCAGGGGGCCACCTGAGCCCTCCTCACAGCCTGCCAATTGACGTTTTTGGGGATGTATTTTGTGCTGCTGGCAGTATTTTATGATGGACTGTGGTATTTGGTCCTCTTGGAGTGGTATAATGTGCCACAATATGGTATTGCTGGCCCTGCCTTCCATCAATTTGGACCCAACTACAAAACGGGGCCACTGTTGATATTTTTTCCAGGGCCAGTTTAAGTTCCCAGTCCGCCCCTGTCTCCACCTCTAAGTTATATGAGCATATATATGAAATCATGTCAGGACTCAGACCAAATCACTATTCAGTGCTGGTTTCATAATGGTTATTGTTCAGTAAGTATTAGCTGATTGTCTTTATCTCAATAACAATAATTGCACAGTTCGGTGATCAGTTCTTGAATCAAATGAATCCGACAGCGTGATCAAACATGTAACTCGACAGTATAAGAAACCTGTCATGCTGGATAAATTTGGCGGATCCTATATGAGTATTTTATATATTTACTCACTGTTTAGGAGTCTTCCCTTACACACCATCTGTGGCGTCCCACGTGGTTGTAATATCTACCGCACTCACCCTTTGCAGAGTGGTTACCCCTGTTGCTGCGGGTTCGGTGCTTGTCCTGATCGGTGTCCCACGTGATCGGGATTCAGCGTGTCACGTGATCGGAGTCCCCGTGCTGCCAGTAACTGTATTATAGGATTTCACAGGTAGTCTCATGTATTATCGGCATCCCGTATAGTTGGTATTGCTGGGATCAATTCCTATACGCAGATATCCTGTGATTTCTGTTAAATGTCCTAATGTTCGCAGTGGGTGGTATTTGGTGGATTTCATTTCTGTTGTCCCCGGGAATTTTCCTATTTGATCAATTATGTAAATTCCTTATTTATATATATAAGTCATGACCTTCCCCTGGTAGAAACAATTCACATCCTTATCCTTCTATTAGCAACATTCTGGGTTTCTCTATTTTTTGTCTTGCTGGTAATGAAGTCTTATCAGCATATTGAGCTATAGACCTGGATTATTTATAATCTTTATCATTCATTATGGTTTTTCCAATTTGTCCTTTTCTTTCCGTGATTTTGGGATAAATTGTCCAGAAAAAAGAAAAATTCTGGTTTGCATCTTTGATACACACAGAGACACACACACAGGGACAGACGCACACTCCCTCTCTGGCCCCTGCACAATATTTCAGCTAGGCCTCACCACACTCCAGCAGGGCTCCTCTCTGTAGATACAGGAACACAACTCTCTGCTCCTCCCCAACAAGTCTAGTCACATGGGCAATGACATCAGGATGGTCCTTTAACCCACTGCCGCCTACCCCAGCAGTGCACACAGCGAAAACTGTCTCCATTGTTGGGATATGCTTCTCTAGACTTCAGAACAGGCAGTTGATTGAAGTATATAAAGGCAGAAAAATGCAGCACTCACCAGTCTTCCCAATGCCATGAGCTTTATTGCGAAAAACACACTTACGTACGTGAGAAGTCGTTTCTTGGAGAAAAAAATCAAGCAACTGGATTCGCGACGTGGTTACCCCTGGCAACTATAGATGTTGGAACTGCTCCTTCTGTCTCTGCGGCAGAGATATTTGAGTTTTGGTGGGTTAAACCATAGGGTGCATGACTTTATTACCTGCAAAAGCAAATACGTGGTATACTTGATTCTATGCCAATGTGGTCGGTTTTACATCGGCAAGACTATTAGAAATCACCATGAAAGATTTAGAGAGCACGTGAATTCAGTGACCTTGGGGAAAGGTTGTCCCAGATTAATTGATCATATTTTGAAAGAACACCAAGGTAATACCAACGTGTTAGGCTTTGCAGGCATAGAGCTGATGTCCACCCACCACAGGGTGGAGATAGACATAAAATGCTGCTACAAAAAGAAGCAAGGTGGATTATGAGATCAGGTGCCTTAGGGCCACTAGGCATGAATGATAAGAATGACTTAGTGTCTTTATTGGTCAGTAATATTCCATTCAAGGGTTAATATAATGCTTGTTTTTAAAAATTCTTTTAAAGATGGAATTGATGTTGTAATTTTGTGCTGGGATATAACTGTTGTAGTCCCCACCCCGTTTTTGTGTGGCAACATGGTATAAGAGATGGTGACGCTTTAACGTCATCAGTGAGTGGCTAGAGAAAGCGCGAAACGGCCGTCGCCGCTGCGTATTTCTGAGTGCACTGTTGGCGTCCGCCCGGTTCTCTGGCGTACGTGTGTTTTTCGCAATAAAGCTCATGGCATTGGGAAGACTGGTGAGTGCCGTATTTTTCTGCCTTTATATACTGTGATTTGCTATACGCTTTTGGAGTGCAGAGCACCACCGTTTATTTTCATTCTCCTGATGCGAAGAAACCCGGCGAATGGAGGCTTGAGTAGTTTTGGAGCTTAGATGGGCAGTGCCGTCTCCTCATTTTTTTCTTTCTTTCGCATGTTTTAGGCAGTTGATTGAAGTTTGGGTAGCCGGCTGCGGTAGTGAGCGAGCCTACAGAGGCCCTGAGCGACACAGCCGCACAGCTTAAAAGGAACACTGGTCCTCGCTAGTCAGCTTTTTAAATAGACTGCAGCACTCCGGTAAGTGTTGCAGCCCGCTTCCTAGGCCAGTGACATCATGTGGGTCGGTCGCATAGCCTAGACCAGGGATCTCAAACTCGTGGCCCTCCAGCTGTTACAGAACTACAATTCCCATCATGCCTGGACATTCTTCGGCTACCAGGGCATGCTGGGAGTTGTAGTTTTGCAACATCTGGAGGGCCACGAGTTTGAGATCTCTGGCCTAGACACTGCTCAGTCCCATTCATGTGACTAAGGCTGAGTTGCAATACCAAGCACAGCCACTATCCGATGGACATTGTTATGCTTAGAAAGTCACTTCAAACAGCTGTTCAGATTTGGGTCCCAAGCATCAGAACCCCAAAAGCACATAATGATCACCTATTCTGGATGGTCATCAATATTAAGCACTCAGACTATTACAAAGTCTTCACATATAGACAACAGTGAGACCAGATAATGCTACTGGACTTACCTGTTCTTCTGGATGATGTCACCTAGTTAGTGACCTGTAAAAGGCTGTTAACAGATTGTATGAAGGTTTCAAAAGGAGAACTTTAGCTAGTGCTACCATGTAGGTATTCAAAAGTGACCATTGTATTAGCAGTAATTGCACCATGGTTCTAGTAAAGTAAAATAAGTGAGAGTCAAACCAGTATAACTTTTAGGATCTTGACACAAAACGAAGTAAAGCGCCACTTGCTACAACTCCAATATAACCTATCTTGTCCTATGCAACCTGTTCTACTTAGAAACTATTACAGCCTACGGTAAATTGTAAAATATTTCTTACTCGTGCAAAATAGTAAGTACTGTCTTATACGAATAAATGAGGCGTCCTGGAGTTGGGCATTGTGTTCTGGTTGACATAGATCCAACAAGGAGAAATATCCGATTAAGTTATTAAAAGTAAAGATTGAAGGATTGTTGAAAGAAACATAATTTCTTTAAGTAATGCTTGAAGCACTGCCAGGTCCATCAACATTCTGTGTAAAGATCCTGGCTGGACCTAGACTCCTCAATCATGGCAACTGTAAGCTAATAAAACACATTCATAGTAAGTCAAAGCTTCCCAAGTATGTCCTCAAGAGCGTCCCGAACAATCTTATATTATTAATCGATATTGTCAGGAGATTTAAAAAGTGTAGGTATGTGGACATGTGGTGCTATAATTACAAATGTATGACCATGTTGTAAAATATAGATGATGTATAGTTTTGAGAATTTTGAGTTTTGAAATTTTTTTGCAGCATTACTACTCAAACTTAGCAAGAAGATCCAAAGCAACGGTTTGTTCTAGTTGCTATCAGTCAAAGTAAGGAAAAAGCTCAGGTCAGTCAAATTGAAATAAAGATTGATAGACAAGAAACCATGCTATTGCTGAGTTCTTTACTACTTGATGTCCTGCCAGGTCCATCATCGTCATGTACAAAGTGTCTGGCAGCACCATAACACTTTGTTCTGTTTCTACAAAATCCAAAATGATTGAAGATGAACCTTCAGAATCGTTTTAAAGTTTAATGGAAGAGTGACATTTGAGAAAAATTGTTAATATGTGGTAATAATCTTCCAAAAGGCAATGTTGCAGTGGCGTTTCATGACCGTTGCTGTCCTCTGCCGACAGGCAGCAGCTTCCTGTGTGTGTAATTGGACAATTATTTATGTATATCCCCTCTGTTACAGTACTGCAAGGGTTGAACCTTCTCTTCTCTCTGAGCTACTGTGAGGCTGTTACTAGTTGGTAATTAGCTTCTCCGTACAATATAGCTGTGCTATTGACCTCAACTTCCTGGCTTGTGTAATTTTGTTCTCTACAGATGTTGCTAGGTCGCTCTAGCTTGCTAGAGCCAGTGAAGAAGCTATAATCCATTTGTTGCCTGTGTACTGACCTCTGCCTGTTTTCTGGTAACTCTCTGCTGCCTCCCCTGACATGTGCCTGTTCAACATACTGATCCTGTGCTTCCTGCCCTGATCTTTTGATTATTTCACAGGTTCTAATGAGGTCTGCCAGCCCTGACCTTTGCCTGTTTCCCGACTACATGTATTGCCTATTTCATTGGTGCCATGCACCAGTGTCTCTGGTCCCTGTTGGGCAGCACTTGAAATACTCCAAGAGGTAGCAGGCCAGATCCCTGTTGGGGGGGGGGGGAGAGTAAAAACCAGGGGACCTCCAGGATAATACCCTGAGGACTAGGCCAAAGTCAAGCCAATTGGCACTGGTTGGCACAGTGGGCCCTTACTTACTGCCCGTAACAGGTTATTTAAAAAAAAATGTAGTAATTCAAAAATAGAAAAGCATTAGCATTATTTTATATGTAGGAACATGTCACTGCAAATATTAATAAGTGGTTAAAGGGATTAAGCAACATTTGAAAACGCCCGGTATAAACTGCATTGACCCCTTCTGGATGTCCGATGTACATG
Organism: Rhinella marina; assembly: GCA_900303285.1. NCBI lineage: Eukaryota > Metazoa > Chordata > Amphibia > Anura > Bufonidae > Rhinella > Rhinella marina. The sequence continues at coordinate 122,714 of ONZH01004721.1, read as the reverse complement.
TATTTAAAGATGGCACCCACTCTTGAGCATAGCGACACTATAACCGCCAGGTTTCTGCTGTTTTAAACAGCAGAGGCCCGGGGCTAATGTCAGTGATAATGCCAATCTCAGACAGATGATGTGGTCAAATGTGACCACGGATTCAGAGAGCTCTAAAATTGGAAGCCAAGTGCTTCCCAGGCCACCTTCCCTAGGCTGAGATCGGGGTAGGCATCCCACAATAGTAATAGGCCTGAACCTGTACAGCACTGCATTGAAGTATACTGAATCCTTTGTTCTGTAATGGATAGAAATGCATTACAGAATGCAAGTGGCAATCTAATGATTTGTTATGCATGTTACCTGGGGAGACTTAAAAAAAAAAAAGTAAAACATTTTTGAAGAATATATATATAAAAAAAACAAGATGTAAAAGTTCAAATTGCCCCAATTTTCCTAGAATAAAAATTTAAACGCTATGAGCAGTTCATAGGAGAAAACCAAACAACCTTAAAGAGGTGAAGTTGTTTTGTATGGAGGAATGGACTGAAATTCCTCCAAGCCAATGTGCAGGACAAATCAACAGTTACTGGAAACATTCACTTGTTGTTATTGCTGGGGGTCACACCAGATACTGAAAGCAAAGGTTCATATAATTTTTCCCCTCACAGACATGTGATATTGGATTCTGAACAGTTAGCAAACTATGTGAACATCATGCTAGAATTTTGCATTAACATTCTGTTAGTGATTTCCATAGGTGATTGTGAGTCAGAACCACAGAACAGGTGCAGATCTTTCCATTATACAGTACCTTATCACTCCTGGTTTTGGCTCATAAATGTTAGGCCCTGCCACAGTGTTCCACTGAATTGCTGTCCAGAGTCGAATATTAAGATGTCCTAGTAGTCGGCAGTCCCATGTACCCCCACACCACGTAGCACAGGTTGAGAACCTCTGGTCTAGACTAATGCTAGCTTAGACTAAACACAAAAAATTTGTAAAGCCCTATTGTGCAATTTTTTTGAAGCCAGAAGGTGCAAGGCAAGTTCTCCCAGAGTATACACATTATTACATATGTGTGCTTTCTGTCTGTTGTTCTAGATCCGCGTGTTCCGGCCCACCTAATTACTCGGGGACAATCGCTCTGGCTTTGCTGGTGTCTCTGGTTGGTGGTCTGCTTTACCTGAGAAGAAATAATTTGGAATTCATCTACAACAAGACAGGCTGGGCAATGGCAGCTCTTGTAAGTATTACTTTATATTCCTCTAGTCACATCTGTCTTCTGCTGGTTTCCTACCACTGATTTCTTCCTACCCCAAAGTAAATGTACAGTAAACTTGTACCTCACAGCATTGGTATATGACTTTAGACAAACTAATAGCGGAACTCACATAAAATATCTTCTGATATTAGGTGGCCATTTAAATCACACAAATTCAGAAATCACAGAAAAATTCTAAACAGATTTTAGGAGAATTTGGGCTCTCAGACAAAAGTATTTTAAGAGGTATTCTGACACCTCCCCAGGTCAGTTATTTTGGGCAGCAGCCTACATTATGGTGAATTCAAGGCTCCATACACTGTTTTTTCTGCTGCCAGCGTACTGCAGCTCATTCAAATGGTACCGTGTATGAGCTGCAGTATCCCAGCACAGCCACCACATAGTGAACGAAATTTTGTGCTTCCAGCTAAATCCACTGTATAGTTTTTGGCGCTGGTTGTTCCCCAAAACAGCTGATTGTTGAGGGTGCCGGGTGTTGGACCCCCACCAATCTGAGGACAGGCCATCAATATCTAAGTAAAGGAAAAACTTCTTTAAGCACCACTTCTGCATGCAGTACTATAACAGCTACTTCATTTTAAAGGGAATGTCCCACGAAAAATATTCTATTGTTTTGAAACCAGAACCTGGATCTGAATACTTTTGTAATTACATATAGTTAAACATTTAGTATAGCCACTAAGCTATTCAATAAAATATCTGTAAAGTATCTGTATAGAGCCACCTGCTGTTTGTTCTTTTTTTTCTTATTTCTTTGTCCGGCTCACTGAGAAGGCTGCACATGCTCAGTTTCATTCTTCAACTGCCTCCTGAGCTGTGATAGGGAGAACATGGACACGCCTCCTGAGCTGTGATAGGTAGGGCATGGACACGGCCCCTGAGCTGTGATAGGGAGAGCTGAGACGCCCCTTAGCTCCAGCAGATAAGACACTCCCCTTGAGTTGTCAGCTTGATATAAATCTAGACGAGCAATAAATGAGGAGATCTCTGGAGGCATGTGAGGTACAGGGCTGGTTCTAGCCTTATTAGAAACAGATTGTCATGTCCTACATGACATCTGATTTTCATTTTTTACATTAGTTATGGGATACATTAGTTAAGGGCACCAATATCTATTAAAGGGAATCTCTCACCAGTTTTATTGTGTCCTATCTGAGTGCAGCATAAACAGATGACGTAGTGAGAGATCATGAGCAAAACTATGGGTCCACTTTCTTGCATTGACCTAATCGTTTTGTTAAAATCTGGAGTTGGTTCAATACACAGCATGTACTCAGTAGACCTCATATTCTGAGCTTTGAGACGATTCAGCAACCAGGGGTGGGGAGAGGCAGGAGCTGATAAATAAAAGCATTGGTGAGCAAAGTTAAGTTTTAATGTATGCAAATGAGCCTCTAGGATCAATGGGGGTGTTGTCTTTATACTTCCAAAGGCTCTGCTTCTGTCTTGCCCTCTACACTTTAAGGGTACATTCACACGTCCGTGTGTGTTTTGCGATCCGCAAATTGCGGATCCGCAAAACACGGACACTGGCCATGTGCGTTCCGCATTTGCGGACCGCACATGGCCGGCTCTATATAGAGATGCCTTTTCTTGTCCGTAGCTCCGGACAAGAATAGGACATGTTCTATATTTTTGCGGGGCCGCGGAACGGAAGTGCGGATGCGGACGGCACACTGTGTGCCGTCCGCATCTTTTGCGGCCCCATTGAAAATGAATGGGTCCGCACCCGTTCTGCAATTTTGCGGAACGGATGCGAACACATTCTGCGGACGTGTGAATGGAGCCTAATTGACAGGGCCAAGCAGTCATCATGCCTGGGCCTGACTTCTCCTAAAGTCCCGTGCTGCACCAAGTGCTTCAGTATCTGACGCAGTACAAGAAAGGGGCTCATCAGACCTGGATACAGAAAAGCCTCTAGGTGTAATGGTAATGCCCATGTTGCTCCTAGAGGCTCATTTGCATATATTAAAACATCATTTTTTTCACAGCAATGCAGGCACATATGAACATGGGACCAACACAGATGTCTTCAGCTACCAAGTGCACATGGAACAGGTCAGCCAGTGTCAGGTACAGATCTGCTGACAGATGCCCTTTAACTTTGTCTACATGATAAATGCCATTTGTGGAAGTGAAACAATCCCTTTAAAAATCTTTTACACATGAAGACACGCTATGCAGGGATGTTCTGAGTAACCCCAGACCTCCCTTGTTATTGTCCTAGAAAGATAACTTACATAGTTTCAAGAGAATTGCACATTTAGCCATATTTATATTTATTTATGGTGGATTTAAGCTGAATACATTTTTGATAAAATGAAAAGCACTAAAAATATAGTAAAGTGGAGCCATAGTAGAACGATGTTCAAAAGAGCGAGAAAGCAAAAAAGTGAGAACATCCTCCTCCAACAGTCACCACCAGGGTGCCATCTGTAAATTAATGGACAGTTTGTAAAATTCAAGCTGTGTTCACATTATGTTTTTGTCCCATGTTTAGCGTGTGTACATGACGTATAGATAGATGCCTCCAACAGATGCTATGCAAAAAAAAAAAACATTTAACATACGTATACTCTTTTGCTGGACTCTACAGGTTAGAAAAGCCTAGTATACACTTTTGCACAGTGCCTTTTTTTGTTAAACATGGTATAAAACGTGTTGGGACAAAGCCTTAGAAACTTTTTTCATATTGAAAAAAAAAATAGATTTGACTATGATTTTTAGAACCGGTTTGAATAGTTAAAGTTAACTCTTCCCATATCTATTTCACCCTCCAGTCTGCAATCTGAGTGGGACTGTTAGTTTTTAGGACTCATTCACACATCACATGGCTGTTTTCAGAACCAATTAAAGTCTATAGGGCTATTCACATGGCTGTTTTTCTTATGCAGAGAGAACCCATTGAAATCAATGGGCCTATTTTTAACGTCCCTTTAGACAGGAGTGCAGGACCATTAAAACAGGTACACTTAGAGGGCTTTTAAGGGATGCGATGTAACAACACAGGGAACGTGGCCCTGGTACCTCCAACGCAGAGCAAGTGTTCCCTCATGTGCAAGTGGATGAGGTGAATGTTTTTTTGTTTTTTTTTAAGACTCTGACAGAGCTACTGGGCATGAGGTTGGGGGCCATTATAAATACTAGGGCACTATGTAGGAGCAATTAAAAATACTGGGTAACTGTGTGGGGGCCATTATATGCAGTAGGACATTATGGGAGGGCACTTATATATACTGGGGCTAGGGGTGAGCGAATCGCACTTCGGATCCAAGATCTGAAGTCCATTTATTCCCAAGGACGACTTTAGATTGCAGTTTTAAAAATGTTTTTATAGTTGTAGAATCAAAGGCTGAAGTTCTTCACCGAAGTCTTGAGTGACTTTGGACTTTACGAAGTTTGCCTCTGCGAAGCCCATACATTTTAATGCTGTACGCATACAGGTCTCCATAAAGCATTAAAACGAATTTGGGGAATGAATCGACTTCAGATCTTGGATCCGAAGCACGATTCGCTCACCCCCTAACTGGGATACTATGTGAGGGTCATTATATATACTGGGGTACTATGTGAGGGTCATTATATATACTGGGGTACTATGTGAGGGTCATTATATATACTGGGATACTATGCGAGGGTCATTATATATACTGGGGTACTATGTGAGGGTCATTATATATACTGGGGCACTATGTGAGGGTCATTATATATACTGGGGTACTATGTGAGGGTCATTATATATACTGGGGTACTATGTGAGGGTCATTATATATACTGGGGCACTATGTGAGGGTCATTATATATACTGGGGTACTATGTGAGGGTCATTATATATACTGGGGTACTATGTGAGGGTCATTATATACTGGGCACTATGTGAGGGTCATTATATATACTGGGGCAACTATGTGAGGGTCATTATATATACTGGGTACTATGTGAGGGTCATTATATATACTGGGCTACTATGTGAGGGTCATTATATATACTGGGGCACTATGTGAGGGTCATTATATATACTGGGGTACTATGTGAGGGTCATTATATATACTGGGGTACTATGTGAGGGTCATTATATATACTGGGGCACTATGAGTGGGCATTTATATGTATGGGGCCATTATAAATACTGGGGCACTTTTTGAGGGTTCTTATATAGACTGGAAGACTATCTCCTGGCCATGATATGTACTGGGACACTATGAAAGGACTTTCGATGTCCAGGGGCACCATGGGACATTATGTATATTGAGAGGCACTGCAGGGGTTGAGTTTTAAAAAAAATGCAAAATAAATGCAAAACGGCCATTAAAAATCAATAGCCAGAAAATGGATGACCATGAAAAACTGACCATCCATGTATCCATTTTTAACAGGGTTTTTTTTTTTTTTTTTACTGTGGTGTGAATGTAGCCTTTTTTGGAGCACCCAGGCTGTGGTCTCCTGGTCCTGGTGTAAACCACGTATCAGCACATACTTTTCTACAAGAAACACACAGTACAATTTCCTCTTATAAATCATTTCAGGGCATCAGATCCTTTGAATACATGCAGTCTGCACATTAGACATTAGTTCAGGGTCATGTGTTTCAACTCATTGTACTCAGCTCTGTTCGATTTACGGAGATGCAAACCGCTTTCTGAGCCAGAAGCCATCTACCACTGAAAAGCTACAAGGTAACGTCTCCATTATCTTTGCACAGTGAAGTGTCCACTGTCAAGTTCTCTGACATATTGTTTATAACACTGTCAGTTCTGGAGATCCAGCAAGGCATACTCACTATCAGATGTAAGGGAGATGGCACTGAGTACATATTAGGCAAGAGGGTGCACATTTGTGTTATCATTACCGAAAAATTGGCACCATCAGTCATTGCCTCATGAAAAGAAACTACAGCTGTTCCAACTCATCTATGCATTTTTAAAGGAGATGCAGTCCAATGCACCATTCTGTGGTGAGGTAGCATCATTTCAAGTGTTTCTTTTCTAAATAGTCAAATTTTTTTAAAGGGAACCTGTCCCCTTGGCTATACCTTTCAGACTGACAACAGTACCTTTTTCATTTGCTTATGCTGCTCTGGATGGGACTCTTGCTGCTGTTTTCTAATTGTACTGAAAATCCACTTTCAGTCTCATCGCATACAAATGAGCTTTTTCAAGTGAAGGAGTTTGGAGGCTTTCAAAGTTTTCCTTTCCAATCCCTGATTTCCCTCATTTTGATGTTTTCTCGGGCAGGGAACATTTTCCCTAGTCTAATGAGATCCTGCACAGGCCCCATTTTTTTCTTATTTACGGCACTTGCCCAGTAAAAGTGTCTATGCGTCTCCTGGCTTAAAGTCTTCACTGCACATGCGCCATAGTGCAGGAGCGTTCCTCTCTGGAATGTTCATTAATGATGTTAATGAACATTCCAGATTAATTAATAACATCCATGCTGCTCATATGTTTACCTAGCACAATAAATTAAAATACAGAGAGCAAACAAGCTGCTCAAACGGGTATCGTTCCTCTCTGCAAACAGAACTTTTCCTAAATTCATGACCATAAGTAAAGACCCGAAGTGCAACAGATGAATCTGAAAAATCCAAACACATCCAAGCATGTGTGGTGAAGACTTGATGCCAGGGGCAGTACGCCCATAAATGTGACTGAACGAGTCTGAGAACAGGGGTGACGTTCCCTGTTCAACTAGTGAAAGCGAATTTGCATATGACGGGAACAAGAATAAAAGTTGATTTTCTGCGCATTTACAAGTTAGAAAAGGGCAGCAAGAGGCACTTCCATAGCAAAATGGGCAGTTTGAATGGCATAACCGAAGTGACAGGGTCCCTTAAAGGGGTTGTCGGGGCTTCAGATATCGGTGGCCTATCCTCAGGATATTCGATCATCAGCCATGGTGCCAGAAAATATACTATTTACAGAGCGAGCGGAAGCAGAAGGCTGCGTTCAGCGGGGGGCGGTGAGCTGCAGTACCCCAGCATTGCCACTGTACACTGTATGGCGCTGTCTGCTTCCAGCTCTGTACACTGTAGAATTCACAGCATTGGTGGCTGCCCGAAGCAGCTGATTAGTGGGTATGATGGGCGTTGAACCATAAATATTTGTAGTGTGAACAACCCCTTTAATTTACTAATCCCATCACCAGAGTTTCTCCACATTGGCTTATAAAGGCTTTATTACTCTTCCTCTCTCTGCACCATGGTCGCATTTAATCAGAAGTGCTGCTTACATTTATGCATTATAAATATTACACTTAAACCTTATAATGAAAGAAAATATGTTTTGTGCACCATGAAAGACAATACATTTCTCATAATAAAAGCAATAGAAGTACTTTAAGTTGTATACCTGGCTATATGGATATGTATCTCATGCTCTGAGATGACTCCTGGAGTGGACGCTCCTGCTGGGAGACCTGTTTCCATCTACATTTTAATCATCCTTTTATAATATATTGGCAGACAGATGCAGACATACGTTATGTCGGACATTGGTATTTGCATTCATACTTTTAAGTTGTAATAACGTTCCAATTGAATTTCCATCCAGTGCATTTTCAGGACGTCCCCTGGCTTTTCATTTACTAGTTCTTTTAGAATGGGATGCTATTTGATAACCCCTCGAAAATGTTTTATCTCCCATGAAATGGACCTTATTGTTTCCATTGCCACTTTTAGCAGTCATTTGCTTAGGAAGCGTAGAAATCATTGGTTGATGATTAATAAGCATCTGAATTTCTGCCCGTCTGCCTTTCGCTATGAGTTACTGAGCATATGGGAAAGCATATTCGTGTTTGTTTATTTGCTACAAATGTAATCTATACAAATGTCAACAAAATTAACAAGATCTTCAATCCCTGCATGAAATTGCATTTCATTAGAAAGGTGCAATAAACTCTCAGAGCAATGCACCAGAAAGGTAGGAAATTGGAATTGATGTACTGTATAAAAGCAAGAAAGCTATTTATTTGAATGCAAGAGAATATACCCAAAGTGATTTAAGCCCCTATTTTATCGTTTTTTAAAACAAGTCAATTTTAAAGTTTGTAAAATACGGTAAGTTACTGAATCCCAAGCAGTAATAACTTTCAGGGAGTATACACTGTGCTGTGTTCTTCAAGAGAGACACCGGATCAGCAGAGTCAAAACAAGTAAAAGCTAATTAATCAAAGAAAATGCTTACAAAATTAATCTAGCATGTAAAATTTTAATGATCGCTGCCAAGTTGTTTAATATATGCACCAGCAGGTATGCTTCACCTTAGCTGTCAGCCTGTGGACTCATTTACACTTTCAGGAGCCATAGCCACAGGAACTAACACAGTGTATGGGGCCAGAAGCAGACAGCTTCGTACCCTGTGTAGGGACCAGTGGCGTACATAGAGAAGTAGGCAAGGATCAAACCAGGCCCCCCACACACGACAGAACAGTTTCTGCCTGAACCTCTTACAATGACCCTTGGGCCATTTTTCCACTGCCTCGTTTGCTAAAAGTTGTTCCTTTAGAGGGTAGAGTCCTGACCAAGTTTTTACCTCTAAAAGAAGAGGAGATAATCCCAGCTAAGACTGGGCCCCTCTTGCCCTGGGTCCCATAGCAGTCGCTTGGTCTGCTGCTAAGGTAGTTACGCCCCTCGTAGGGAACCCTCATGTTTACTGCACTAGAATGAGGGATGAGCTTCAGGAACCTGGCACAGGTGATACACAGTGTATAAAGCTGTCTGCTTCCAGGTCTGTACACCATCTTAGTTCCTGTGACAATAGTGTTTTGTTTAGCATGGGCTTTGTGGCTGCAGAGGGGAGGTGGGGAACTTCTGAGGGCTGGTGGGCTAGAATTGAGCTAGAGCTGCAATCTTGGTCTTGCTTGAAGGCCAAGAACCTGGCACTATTCATGGTCTTTCCTGAATTAGAGCAGGTTGAAAGGAGAGCTCCATATACTGTACGGGCAGCTTTCACCTCAGCCTTATTGAAAAACATATATATAGACCACAATCCTAAGACCCATACTGTAAATTTAATACATTGAGTAAAAAATAAATAAAACACAAGTTATTTTGTGAAAAGTGATTTATTATGCAAATATTATAATAAAAACAATGGGAGAGATTTTTTCCCTACGGCAGTTTTCTGGCGAGAAAAGTCTCAAAACCCATGATTGCGAAACAACAGCGCCACCACCATTGGCGCTTTCCAAGAAGGAGCCATAGCAACGGAAGGGCTGGCCAGCGGGCCCGGCACATTTATCATCTTTTAAGACAGTTTTGCTGTGTAAATAAAGACTGAAATAATTTATTTAAATTTAGGCGCATGGACTCTTGGGGAATGTGACTGCACGTCTTTTCAAATGAAGAACATCCTGGGTTAGCGCAGGGGACATCAAGAATGGTGTACCACAGGCCTGTCTTGATAAATCTCCCTGTGGCATCATAGAAATCATACTGACCAGCAGAAGAAAGTTGTCTTATCAATGCTATGCCACCGCTTGGCTGTGACTTGAACCGCAACCCTTATGTGCAACTACTAGTTTTTGTTTTTTTTTTATAAATTAACTTCTGAACATCTAACATCTGATGGCCTCTTTTTCTTTGATACGTTGACAGTGGACGGCCTTATGCCATATAGCTGTGTCTATCAATATACTGTATGGTTTTTATTTGCTAACCCTCGTGGTGTATTTCCTTGTACTGTACTTCTGCAGTCATTTTTGTGCTGACACACATATATAATGCATCCCCTTACAAGGATAGTTTCCTTAAGGCAATGAAAAGAATATAATATATGTGTGTACCACGTTACCAAGCCAATTCCCAAATTATTTCCTGCGTTTTAATAGTCAACTAAAATTATGAAAAGTGGCTGTTTTGCCCGCATTTGCTTTCAGAAATCATTGCATTACACTCATTTATGGCCATAGCAAGATTAAATGTGACACTGGTTGGTTGTACTGTTTGAAAATGTGCTAAATTGAATTAGGAATTCAGACGGCTACATGACCTCTTTGCTGTGAGGTATGGAACATTACGACACCCGCAATGCTTGTCATATGATTTAGTATCCTCTGAGTAGCTGGTAAGCTGAAACACTGAGCACTAAACTGGAACAGCACCACAGGAGGGTGATAGAGCCAAGGGAAATGTGTGTTATGTATTGCTTAATATTAATTTATTTGCCGGGGAAAATAGTAACCCCTTAATTCCGGCCTATTTTGGTCTCTCTTTCATCTTTTCATCAAAGTATTTCAATGGCCATTGCACAAATTCTGCCCCCATGATTGCCTTTTAAATCTTTTTTTTTTTTCTTTTTTTTTTTGTGGTCTGGTACATTATTAGAAAAACAGTATAGTCAGTGAGGTTTAATTCTTATATTTGAGGAGAAACATATTTAAATATTTGTACCCAACTGCACGGTTATAGGTATAGCCTTAGGAGAGAAGGGAATGGGGTGGGAGTCATGATTGAAACCTTTAAATATATTAAAGGGGTTGTCCATCCATTAATATTAATGACCTATCCTGACAATAGGTCATCAATATTAACAGCTGGACTAACTCTATAAATAAGGTTCAAGAGGGAAGTGTTTTGAAATAAAAAAAAAAACTCAAGAACAAGGGAGCAAAATCTAAAATTAGTTGGCGGAAGAGCAGAAAATATTTTTACGCCAAGAAAAACCTCCCATCAGATGTGATTGCGAAATGTACAGTAAGTGAATTTAAGCATGCCTGGGAAAAACATGTCTATCCTATCCTAAGGTAAATAAGAAATATAAGGGCAAAGTAGATGGATGAGGGGGTCTGTTACAGTTCAGTGAATGTGATTTCACTGTGCCAACTAACTAGTTTGACTTTGGGGTGAATCCTAAGGTTGCTACTGCAGTGTTCCCTTGGTATTCCCCCTTTAAACTGTGTAAAAGGATCTGGACTTTGATGTAGGGAAGCAAACAGTCCACTACCTCCTGGAATAACCCCATGTGTAGGTAGCAGCTGACCCACTGGGGTCAGGGTCTCCGGTGCAAGCACTATACTATCAGGATACAGAAAACACACCAAAAATGCAGGAAAACCACAGTTATAGTCTGAAGTCACTAAGACTAGAATGCATTTTTTTAAAGATCCAGGCAGCACATAGTTAATGCAGACTCAGAATAAACTTGCAGGCAGAGTAGTGATGAAGCAAACATGAGGCAGGCAGGCTGGGGGCTAGAATGGAGAACAGACAGGATAGACAGACTGGGTTAACTGGAACCTGAACTGAACTTGGACTTGAAAGTGCAGGGCACACAGGCAGGATGGAGCACATTTAAAACAGGGCAGGAATACTGGCAGGAGATAGCCTTTGCTGGTCACCATGGAACCTAAAGCTCAGCACCCTACTGCTGAAGAAGGCTTCAGTACCCAGGGACCCTCAGCCATTGGTTGGGGAAGGATTTGGGAGTGTGCACTGGCCTTTTATGAGGCTGGTGGAGAGTGCATATGCCCTAAGGGAGCATCAGTCAGGTGCATGGAGGCATCATCATGGAGAGGATGTTGGTGACCAGAACACTGTATAGCCTGGTAAGTGCCGTGGTATCCACACCAATAGTGGACAGGAGGGCAGCGGGTATGGACTGTAGATCTACTGTCATCAGTATTCTATGTTTCTATTAATAACACTACACACAGGCATAGTGTTCATTTTTGTGCAAAGATGTGTTTTTCAATTTAGTTTAAAGATGGAAAGTGTAAGCTTTTTTCTTTTATGCCCTTTAGTCATCGTTGCATTTATTGTATAATTTGTTAAAACATCTTTTGGACAAAAATTTTAGTAGTAAGTCTATAAACGCTCTTGGCTTTACAGGAAGAGCGTAAAGAATAATAAATAAATGAAGACTAGTGTAAAATGGTAAAAGAAAATCATAAATGAGCAATAACTATTATTGTCAACTAAATAACTATTAACTTGCTTTATATTCAATAACTCTGTACAATTCCAAAGTGAAAAAGGCAACTACAGAAAAGTTGGATAAATAATTTTCAATGCCTTATAAGCGCATTATCGAAAAAGGGGTTCTCGTGGCTTCGCAAAATAATCTCAAGTGTTCTGTCTCTGTGGAGGAAAGATAGTTTCATCAGGACATACCCCACTCTCGGCAGGACCGTATTTACAGTAACGCACATGAAGGTATGTGCCTGTGATTTTAGGAAGGAAGGGGGCAGCACTTCACAGAGAAAAGTAATGATTTATGTTAATTCTTGCAGTTTTTTATGTCTCCATATCACTTATTTTTTTTTAGCTAAAAGTGAGGAGGTTTAACCCTCACACTGCTTACCCACAACGAATGTAGAAGTAATCTCATCAGGAAGGCATTGTAAAGGTTATATCCCTTGACTTGGTGCTGCAGTTAACAAAAATAAGTGATAAGGAAACACCAGAGCAGTCTGATATGGAGAAAGCTAGTATATGACCCATATGTACATTGTTAACTAGCAGAGAAGATCTCTCTGCTTGTCACAGAGCAGCCCATTCCATAATCCACACACTAACACAAAAGTTGTAAAGCTCCTAAGTATACCTACTTAAAAAAAGTGTAGCAGCCACCAAGCAAAGATGTCCATACACCTAGCAAGAGTTACGGCTCATTCATATAAGCAATGTTAAACTTGTTTGTGTTCCAGCCTGTGAACATGAACTCGTTTTTATATGGAGCACTCACAGATGATGTCTGCATCCTATCCTACAGTATTTTTTTTTTTGCAGACCCACTCACTTGAGTGAATGAATCTTGAAGGAAAATCAGAGCTGGATGTTGCTTGCTGTGATTTTTCTAAGCCGTTGATTGAGATGCCTTTAGACTGGTACATTAGGTTTATCTTACTGGCAGCTGTGTGAGGGTATATGTAGATGAGATGTTTTTAATCAGACACTAATTTCATTAAAAAGGCGTTTAAAACTGCAATCAGTTTTAGTGGGTTTACTGCGGTTTTGGGAAGGGGTTATTTGCAATGCATTTTTTAGCTTTAAATGTAACATAAGTATGTTTTACATGTATAAAATGCATGACCGATAACTACATCAACATGTTTTGAACATTGCTTTTTACCACATGGTCAAAATAATTTTATGTATCTTTAGCCGTGGGCAGTAGGCAGCTTCAACCGAACTAATAGGGGTTGTGGGCACTAAAGGTGCCTAGAGCAACAGAAAACTCTAAATACAGCCCAGTCCGATGGACTGCTGATGCCTCCATCTTTGTTGCGCTCAGATGGGCTTCTGGCTCTTCTACTTAAGTCCCGACCGTATGTCTTATGTATAATGTATATGCAGCTGAACAGGAAGGCTCAAGTACACATCTGGTAAAGATCTTTCCTTCACAGGATTAGAACACTACAGGTTTTTCTGCAAAGCCCAGAGAACCCTTTAATAAAAAAGGACTTTATCATTTAGCAAAAGGGAGGACTAGGTACAAAGAACAGCTCTTTGTCCAAATATATATCCATTGTACATATAATACTATGATTTCCCCTGTGGTGGCACTGCAGGATGGTTAAACACTTGATACAAGGCTGCCAAATTACAGCTGATTGTAAAAGCCCAAAGTAGAATACACATTTATGTAACCTTCACAGAGTGTCATTTTTTGGCTTTTTAACATACATGGAAAACTGCATTTTAAAACATTTTTTTAATGTAGCATACTTTTTATGGTGTTTTGTAGAATTATTGGGTTCTTTATTTAGTATAATTTTGTGCATACATTTATCTTGCCATTTTTAAAGTCTGATAAGGAAGCTTGTGGGCAAAATGCCAGGAAGAAGCACCATACCCCCAGAGCATGCTGTGTTTTGTATTATAAAAAAGGCACTGACCCAAAAATGCCAAAATGACCAAAGCCAAAATGCATTGTATGTACTGTGCTTAAATATAGATTTTAAATACTGGCCAAGAAAACAGCATTTTTGTCCAAGAAAATGTTATGAAAAATTCCATTCTTAGGATAGTTCATCAATATCAGTCATGGTGACCTCATATTGTTGGGAGTCCTACTCTAACGCTAGGGCTACACGGCGACTTTTTGTAGTGCGACTGATTGATTTTAAAGAAGAACTCCCGCAAAAAATTTTATTCCATGTCCTGCTAGAAATGTACATGATGTAATCTGTAGTGAATGTCATTTTCTTACCAGTAGCTGAATTTTTGAGCTATATCATCCTGAAGTTTCTTATCTGTGTCATGTGACCAGGAATTAGACCCACCAACTCACACAGAGACTTATGTGTGGACAGGAAGTCTAATTCTCTATGCATTCCTATGGGAGCCTCACTTTCAGTCTCATAGGAATGATTAGAGCAGTGACTGGCTTGCTGTCCTGGGTCAGTTGGAGGTCAGGGAGTTGGTCACATGACCCAGCTACAATAAGAAGAGAGTGGAAACTCTCAATTTCAGCCTCTGATAAGAAAATGACAATCACTACAGATTATGTCATGCACCTTTCTAACAGGTCAGGGAATAAAAATTTTTGCGGGAGTTCACAAGATTGCATGCAACTGAATGCATTCATCTGGGCCTCAGCTGCAGTTCATAGTTAAAATCAATCAGCCGTGCTACAAAAAGTCACCGTGTAGCCCAAGCCTAAAATTGCTCATCTCTCCTTGTACCAACAGTCTCCAAAGAATTCAGGGAACTTAGGCTCCAGCTATATACTGCACCAATTTAATAGTATGTGACCATAACGGAGACAGCCACTCCTCCACATGCATACTGCAAAAAACACTGTTATTCTGCACCTTCTATGAAATGTTGTAAATTTACAGGTGTGTGCTGCTGTGGATGACATACAGAAGTAAAAGCAAATACAATGCAACAGCACTCTGCAAACACTGAATTATATAAATGATACATTTTACTAAGGCTGTACTTTAACCACTCAGAACGGTTTTAATTAGAGAAGTATATAGCTGGATTCTTCTTTTGCTGATTTCATTTAATGCCTATTGGCACAAGGAGAGGTGAATCATTTTAGCGTAGGGTCCTATCTAACAGAGGTCACCTTGCTGTGCTAGATGGGCACACATTTTAAAAATATTTTTAAATACCTCATATTCATTTATTTAATTATTATAGCATTACTTCATGTATTTTATGTTTGCAGATTGTTGTTGCATTATGTTTGGTTTTACTTTTGTAATGGGTGCACCTTCATTTTATAGGATGTACTGACTAAGGGCTAATGCACACGACCGTATGTGTTTTGTGGTCCGCAAAACACGAATCAGCAAAAATACAGATGATGTCCGTGTGACATCCACATTGCATCTGTTTTTTGGGGTTTTTTTGCGGATCAATTGTAAAAATGCCTATCCTTGTCTGCAAATGGACATCTTCTTTGCGGAATGGCCATGTGGACATACGAAAATGGAATGCTCACAGAGTCATTTTTGGGTTTTGTTGCAGACCCATTGAAGTGAATGTTTCCGTATAAAAAAGGGAATGGACACAGAAAAAAATACATTTGTGTTCATGAGACTCTTTTGTTTTTGCTGTAAATAGTGAGATTCTTTTCTAATTCCAGATTGTGCTTAAACAGCAATATGTTATGTACACTGAAACATTCAATTGTATTATTCAACTTGTCTTAATTTTATTTTAGTGTGTTGTCTTTGCAATGACATCGGGACAAATGTGGAATCATATACGTGGACCCCCATATGCGCATAAAAATCCTCAGAATGGTCAAGTGGTAAGGATATGGTTTGTAGTTAAACTATTCTTATGTGTTTTGTCAGCAGATGTGTACCTGTTGTATGTGCGCTATCTTCTCTAAATTGTATACTGTTCTAAGTTAATTAAAGATCCAAACCTATTCCATGTAGTTACAAGGTTACAGGATGACTTCAAAACATTATGTAAACACTATGGGACATATCTACTACCGTAATTTTATCTAATTTGTAAAGAGGCTCTGTCACCAGGATCAACCCTATTAAACCAGACATACTGCCTGGTAGGGCTCAACATGCTCATTAAAACAATACTTTTAGTTTTTCTGTATGCTAAACATTTACAGAGATATCTGCATTTTTATTCATACGCAAATGGAAAGTTTGAGCACCAGGAGGGGGGTTGAATCCTTTGAGCACTGCTTTGAACTCCTCCTCTGCTCTGCACACTCCCACCTCCCTTGATTGACAGGGCTAGACATGCTGAGGGCAAAGCTGTGTCCTAGCTTCTACATATCATGTACTCTATGTACTATAGCTTCACTATATTGATGCACAATATATGATTATATGTATATGTGGTGTATGAATATAGTGTATAATTATATACACTACATTTATTCCCATGCACAATATATGATATATGATTATAAAGTTCAGTTAAAAAAAACAATATATCTCTATGTGGTAATGCTACAGCCTAGTGATAAGTGCTTGGTGCATAAAGGTATTCTGGTTGGAATGCAAAAACAGTCTGACAGGTTTCCTTTTAAAGGTGGACATATCTATATGATATAGATTGAAATCTCATATGGTAATTATCACGTATGGAATATTACTTTAAAGGTATAATACTTCATCTAATTCAAATCTTTATTTGGTTTATGGAAAAAAAAATCCCAAAATGCTATAAAATAAAAAATAAAAATACTGCTCACCTCTTCTATCCCAGGCCCATCCAGCACAAAAGCGTCACTGATCCCTCCTGCCTCCGCTTACAAGTCATGGTCACATGATAACTGCAGCCAATCAGTGGCCTCATCTGTCACATGTTGTACTACTTGCATTATGGCTCCCCTTGCTGAGCGGTGATGCCAGTAGTATGGCATATGACCAGTGAAGCCAATGATTGGCTGCAGCAGTCATGTGCTTTGTGCTGGATCAGTGGAGGTTAAGAGGTAAGTTTTTTTTTTTTTTCTTATTTTGTGGATTTGTGGCTCTTTTTAATTATTTTTTAAGAAACTGTATAACCCCTTTAACTGTTTATTAATACAATAGTAACAAGTTATCTAAATTATGCAAAATAGAATAGTTGGTGAGGTAGAACATACATTCTACATTCAGTGATCATGCACGGGTCAGAATCCTTCTGCGTTCTAGTCCAGAATCCTAACTACAGTTAGAAGTTCAGATAAAGCATCATAAAAACGTATTTACTGTTTTAATGGGGTGGTTAAGAAGGAGGATTTTGCACCTTGAAATTTCAAAAATATGACCAAAAAGACTAGTTCCATGTAAAATGTCCTTTATGCATAGAAAGCTATTTCACACTAGCAAGATTAACATTTAGATTTCAGAAGTCCTTGTTTTTATCCGGTGGCTGTCTATCCACATCCTATCACTGGAGATCTCTAGTCCAGTATGTTCTCTTTCCTCCCTCCCTTGCTTTCCTGTCAGCTTATCGTATCACTGCACGAAATCCCTGAAGTTCATTTCCAAGCATCTGAAGTGAATAATTAATTTGTCCTGTCCTTAAAGGGTTCCAAACAATGATAAGGCCTGTCATAAACATGTCTTACAAACTTTTCTGATGTGGAGTTTTACGCTCATCGCCTGCCATTGTGCATTACTGCCTCATAAATCACACATTTTATTTATTTATACCATATTTTACAGAAGAAACACTTTGAGAAATGGTCTTATTGCTAAGCATGTTCCATGTACATAATATATGTAGCTCTGTTTTTCACTTCCATTACTGAGTATTAAAGATTGAATTTGCTCAGCCATATTTGATGCCTTTTCGGTTTGCTACGTGACTTGGAATAGTGGACGTGAAGGCCTCTCTCAGTATGCGTGCATGAGGGGCTATATATTGTGCAGCATAGTAGCAACACAGATTAACACGTGTATTTAGGCTATATACACCTTTGGAGACAATTTTATATGATTGTATTTTACTCATTTGGGGCTAAAAATCATTTTTTCAAATGGTCTTTATTAAAAATATTGAGCCTCTGTCACAAAGGGTTAACTGTTTTTCTAACTTTGTGACTGGTACTTTCACTTTGTGCTGGTCTTCTAATAACACTTATCTCTAAATTACTTAGAGGTCATACACACTTAAGGCTGATATTTCGGCAGATAATCGCACGAACGGCCATTAGTGATCATCTTGCAGTGTAATACTGCCAACGACTGTCCGATGAATGAGCAAACGCTTGTTCATTGGGCAATTCTGATTTTTAAGTATGCTTAAGAATCAGCACTTGCTGGCGGCAAATCGTGCTGTCTAATAGCGATCTGCCACCGGCAAACCACTAGACAGTATGGGGACGAGCGATGGCATAGCGATAACTCCCTCCCCCCCCCCCAAGCACAATGCACTAATAAAAAAAAAATTGCCCCCTAAGGTGTTGGTAGCCTTTAACGATGTGTTGGACGTCAGTGAATTCTCGTTAACTTTTTGAAAAGCACCACTCATTTTCATGTCACTGCCTGACACTGCCTTAACCATTCTATTTTCCAGGAAATCTCTTAATATTATAAAAATGAGTTTCTGTCTGTCTGTCTTGTCCGTCCGTCTGTCTGTTCTCTATGCGCAACCAAACTACTGGACCGATTTTCACCAAATTCGGCACACAGGTACATCAGGTGTCCGGGAAGGTTTTAGACCAGGTCTCATCTCTCTAGGACATACCGTTCCTGAGATATTCCCAAAATATGATCTCCATTAGCCAACATTACAACTGGGAATTTTGGTTTTAAAACTCCAACTGCCATTCTCTGCAAAGGCACACACAGGGAGGGCAGGTTTCCATAACAACCAGGTAATTATCAGCAGCTGAGGAGCTCATCCATTTTTATTTACTGACACTGTTAAAGGTATTCCGGTTACCATAAATATAACTTATGTTTTTTTTTATTACTACAGTTCAGTAGTAATAAAAGATGTTTTCCTCCGCTGCTGCCCATTGCGTGGCCTCATAAATAAGCATGGTATTGACCTTTAATTCAGGCCACCCTAAAAGATGTACTTAAAACCCCCGCCCCAGGTCTCACTAAGCCACACCCCTGACTCCGTCAGGCCACACCCCATTTCAATCCGCAGCCAACAGAGATTGAAAAAATAAAGGTAAAAATCAACTTCTGTCAGCTGCAGGGATGGGTGGGAGGTTGACTTTCTTTCTCCAACAACACACACAAACATTAAATAAAATAGATTAAATCCACCCATGCGAAGCGTCTTGCTAATCCACGCCCCCGACTCTGTTAGGTCACACCCCCTCCCACTCTGCAGCCAATGGGGATTGAAAAAATGAAGGTAAAAATAAACTTCTGTTTGCTGCAAGGGTGGGAGGGTGAATTTCTCTCTGCAACGACATACAAAATTTTAGATGAAATAGACTAATTTCAGACTACAACCGTTCGAAGCATCTTGCTAAGCCACGCCCCCAACTCTGTTAGGCCATATACGTCATATCTTTTGTCGTATGTTAAGGATTGCAGACCCATTCAAGTCAATGGGTCCACACCGCAGCATGGAGTTCACACCACCAGTGCCGATGTATTGCAGACCTGCTGTTTGTGGTCCGCAACACAGGCACGGAGGCCATACATTCTTCTGGATGGGGCTTTAAACAAGTTGCGTTGACATCTCCAGTGAATATTTCCTTCAGGCTGTTCCAGCAGAGAACAGCCTGCCAGCATTCCCTGGGTCTGGATTGCTGGATTCAACAGATCACCTCCGGATCCCTATTGACTATAATAGTCATGTGATCCGTCCGCTTTCAGGCATAAATGCTGAGTTTCAGCCGGACAAATACTGATGCATGGAGCGTTTTTAGTCCGTCCAACAATGGCATTTATGTCTGATCAGGCTGCAGGATCATCTCTAATAGAGATGTGAACACAACCTTTGTGATCATTGGGAGTCTCAGTATCTCAACCCCTACATGTCAGAAGTCTGTACAAATGATAGATACCTATTAATCAGACAAATGTCCAAAAATATAATCAAGATAATTCAGTATAGACATAGTATCACATAATTAAGAAACTGAATTATTCAGGTATCTTTATCATATATTTATTTGCTTGTGGCTGTTTTCTTGGACATTTGTCTGATATACTTTTTTTCCACTTTATTGTATCTATTTGATCTATTGATATGTTTATTGTACCTCCACACTCATTATACAGTATGTGTTATGCTGTTGGAGGGGGGTCATAAAATGTATATAAAGAATAAAAGAAAATTGAAAGTGCAACTTGGGCATCAGAAGAGTGAGTACTTTTTATTTCTCACCTATAACTATTGAGCAAACGATGAAACATATTGATTGTAAGAGTGGATCCAAAGTGAGGCTCTGAATCGGACCGTGGATATATCACACGTGGAGCTAATCTGCTTGGTTGGAGGGGGGTCTCTAAATATATTTTACTTGAGACCTCCTGATTTCTTGTGTATGTTTTTAATTGGTTTTAATGATAGTCCAATAAAGCTATTATTCATTATTATACGGTGTGCATTGGTTTTGACATGTACTTTTCTTTGGTCTTGCAATTTTACATATGGCTAGTACCCGTATTATTAGTATTGTTGGTGGTACCCGTCTCCTCATTTATATATTTATATATATATATATATATATATATATATATATATATATATATATATAATTATGGTGTTAATGCACCTTTCTTTTCCCACCTAAACTGAAGAGATGAATTGTAAGCTCACTAAAGAATCAGATGACATACTGCTTATAGAAGTCAATGAAGAGATGAGAACACCCCAATGTTATGTGCCATTACTGATGCTAGCAGTCCCCACCGAGTAAGAGAATCTCCTTCAGTCTTTTGGGGGTTTGTCGTGTTACCGTATATCTGCAGAGGTGCGGAATATTACATATTGAGCTTTTGTACCTTTTGGTGATTATATTTGACTTTTCAAGCATCTAAATTGGTTCTGATCCTTTCATGAATGTATATTAATAAGGTAAGGAGTTCTGCTTGGTCTTTTGATTTCTACTCTACATCACTGCTGGTTTTAAGATTCCATCGGGAATGTCAAGAAATGGAGTCAAAGCAGATCATTTTATTTTAAGAAATTGATTTTGCAGCATGGTTTTTGGAATTCATGATATTCTTTATCTTGGCTTCATTAACTGAGGAACACATTTTATTGCTTGTGTTATGTTATCAGACCATATAATTAGACATGGAAATATGATTTTTATTGTTATTAATTGTAAATTTCCCATGATATTCCGGAGTTTGATACGAGAAATGTGGCTCGGCTTGTCTATATTCAGTTGTTCCGTGCTACAATGTTATCATGTTAGCAACTCCAATGAGATTGATCTCTATGAACTTTGTACTTCAAGGCAACCACTGTCATGAGTCTTAGTAGTAAACACATGCAAATGCTATAACCTAGTTTTGAAATCTCAACTTTAAAGATATTAGGATTATTTTATCCTTAAAGGGGTTGTCTCACTTCAGCAACTGGCATTTATCATGTACAGAAAGTTAATACAAGACACTTACTAATGTATCGTGATTGTCCATATTGCCTCCTTTTGTCAGGGTTGGGGTACACAGAAAAGGGGGATGTGATCCCTGAGCTCTCCCCAACCCCTGTCCCTGCCTAATTGCCTCCGTGTCCTAGGCGACACGGCGACAACCACGAGGACTGCAATTACTCTGACCTAGGTGCAGGGAAAAGGGACAACAAACAGAGACAAACAAAACACAGAAGAGTAGTCAACAAGCCGCGTCAGAAAACCAGAGATAACGTAGGTACAAATCAGAAGACAGTAGAGTAGTCAGGTCCGAGCCAAGGGGTCAATATAAGCAGTCAGATACAAACGATTCAAACGCACAAGCAGGTAAAGCAAGGATTTGCAAAAACCGGCAAAGAGCAGAGAGGAAGGCAGGTATAAATGCAGGAAGATATCCCACCCCCAGGTTCTGAATGGACCAGATTCTGAGAAGCCACTCAGCCCAGCACCTGAGTATTAACCCTAAGAAGACACACAAAAACATGAAGATGGGCGTTGGCTCCAAAACAACCCCACAGTGTGAACATGGTTAAAGGCAAGGCGTAGGCACTAAACAGAAACACACAAAAACTCAGAATACCAAGCAAAAATAGAAAACCTATGTTCTCCGGTGACCAGACCTGACACCTTTGCTGGCTGGATTAATTTTTCCATCACATTATACACTGCTCATATCCAGGGGTTATGACCACCCTGCAATCCAGCAGCGGTGGTCGTGCTTGCACACTGTAGGAAAAAATCACTGGCCTTTCTGGTGGCCGGTACCGTGGGAGTGCGAACAGGCTGGCGCCTTTTCCTGTAGTGTGCAAGCACGGCCACCGCTGCTGGATTTCAGGGTGGTCATAACCATGGAAACGAGCAGTGTATTATGTTAATGGAAAAATGAATCAAGCCAGCAAAGGAGGCCAAAAAATGCCATTTGTTGAAGTGACACAACCCATTTAATGCTTTCACAGATTTTTTATAATCTTCCTTATTTGACCTTTGCACATTGAATCATTGTTTGAAAATAGCTGACACTTGGTATTTGTCAGACCAGTTTAAATTAAAGAGACACTCCTGGAAAGATTTTTTTTTTCCTCCCTCCATTTGTGTGCTGGTATACATAATAGTTTTACAAAATTCTGATTAATTGATGTATTTTCAGCCTCTATCAGTTACTTTTGTCACGTGGTCGCTGATTGCACTTGCTGAATCCCACAGCATCTTCGTGTAGAAAAAGTCAGTTTCTTTTTTCATTCCTTTAAAGCTGATCAAGACTCCACTAGGAATCAAAGTAGAAACTAACTTCATGTGCACACAGCAGATGCTTCGAGATCCAGTCTCATTGATGGTCACATGCGCTAACTTCCAGAAGTAACTGAGGCTGAAAATACATCAATACATCAATATGAAAGTTTGTTAAAGTTGTTGTACAGGGATATAAAACTTTGCACATAACTTACTAATAATGCGTAATAAATTAAAGGGGTTTTCCAGGAGCTTACTACTGATAACCTGTCCTCTGGATAGGTCATCAGTTTCTGATCGGTGTAGGTCCGACACCCAGGACACTCAGCTGTGAGGGCAGTGATGCTCACAGTAGCTCTCCTGCCTTTTCTCTGCAAACCAAGCACAGTTTTGTACACAGTATAGCGACTGTGCTTGGTATAGCACTCAGCCCCATTCACTTCTATGGGGCTGAGCTGCGCCTAAGCCAGTGAATGTGATGGCACACTGCCTAAGGGAAGGTGAGTGAAGGCCACGGCGCTACCGCCTTCTAAAACAGATGAGATCCCTGTTGTCAGACCCCCACCGATCGGATACTGATGGCCTATCCTGAGGATATAAATACGTTCTAAAACAAATTCTATAAGAGCTGTTCTAGTTTGGGTAAAATACATATAGAAAGAACACATTCCGGGCATTTTGATAAATCTGTACATAGATAGAATTACATATACTGTGCATTCACTCATCATAAATTTTGGAAATAATAAGATACCACAGTGCCCCATCTAACAGAAGAGAAAACAAGGAATCTCTTCTATTCTTGGTTGGGGAGAACACCCAGTGTACAGAAGAGCTCCTACCTAATCATTATCCTAGGGAAGGCAGCTGAATCGTATGAATTTTCTTTCCGTTTGGGCCCAGAGGCCGCATGTCATGCACTTGAGGACCTTCAGTCAAGTATCGCTGTATTTTCCAACCTAATATAGTGATTTCATACGGATCACATTAAAAACGCACAGATCCGGGGACGGAGCCTGACCGCGGAGTGTGATGACTGCATGAGTTAGCAACTCCACACAGACACCGTGCCAATCCTCTTAAGAAGCGACCACAGCTTGCCCGAAATGGTCAAGATAGGGAAAGACAAGCACAAAGACACTGCTGGGACACCCAGAGCTGCAAAACAGGCTGAAATAGAAAAATTCCTCCATAAGAGACCAGCACCCAGCCCGAAGAGCACACCCAAGATGGCGGTCTCCCGCCGCTGATGCAGATGGCGACTCGGATTCAGAGATGGAAAGCGTGGCCCCACAGGTGGGAGATCAGGAACCTATTTCTTAAAGAAAACTATCCTGCATGCATTAAACCCGATGCTGCAAGAATTATCAGAAATAAAGAGGGAGATCCAGTCCATCGGGCAAAGAGTAGAGCAAGTGGAGAAAGTCGTGTCGGACTCTTAACTTTTGTGATATGGCGAGGCACATGATCAGATCACAAGAAACACAGCTGAACAAAGCCTACACCCTCATTGAGGATATGGAAAATAGAAGCCGTCGTAAGAACACACGCATAAAAGGCTTACAGGAAAAGTACGCCAGCGAAGCGTTAGCACATGTGACGCAGCAAATATGTGCCTCCATACTGGGAGCAGAAAGAGCAGCGAGGATCATTTTATAACGAGTTCATAGAGCGTTACGACCATTACCTAAAGAAGGTGAACCAGCTAGAGACGTGGTTTGTGGCCTCCTCAGCTTCGTAGACAGTGCAGCCATTCTAAAAGATTGCAGAGATAAATCTACTTTTGCTTTATGATAACCACCAAATTCAAATATATCAGGATGTGTTGCCTACTACACTAGCGAAGAGACGCATTTTATAACCTTTGTTACAGAAGCTGAGAGAATTACACATGCCATACACATGGCTATACCTTTTTGGCCTAGCAATCAACAAAGATTGCCGCCGCATCGTTATCCATACACCTGAGGATCTCGCTGAGGCATGGGATCGTATAGGAATCTCACCAATGGCAATACCATCATGGATGCCCATTTCGTCGGATGTGACTCTTCCAGACCTTCCTCATATGGAGCCCTTGTCGGTGGTGTCTCGTAGACGGGCAACCCAACATCGAGGACAGGCCTTCAAAAGTTTGAAGGACGCTCCAACTTGAAGCAGACGGGTTCTTGATATCCTTATTTGTGCTTGTTCAGACAGATATTTTATCACAATTTAGTACGGGCCATAGTACCTTAGTTTTTCCATGTCTAATTGACTAATATTCATACAAGCTCTGTCTTCTACCTCTTTCTCTATATAAATCTTCCTACTTATACTCCATGCTCGCTTGCTTGCTCTGATCAACTGTCTGATAATGTAGACAACCTACTATACCACATACCTAAAGTTTATAGTGCCATACCGGTTATTTACTTTAGATTATATATATTACGGTAGCTAAATGCTTACATGTTTTATATGCAACAGATTTCCCATTACTGATTTGCAGGCAACTGATGGGTTAATTTTTTCTCTCCTTAATGTTTGAGGATTGGCTGAGATGTGTCTCAGCTCAGGATGTTCTCCTTTTCCTACTTCTCTCCTTATTTTCTAGCTTTCTGTCCTTCTTCATTTTCACTCTTTGTTCTCCTTCTATTATTAGAAGAAACTTCACAGACCACCAGTGTGTCTAGTGATAAATCGTATGTTGTCCCTTACTGTTCATATTTTAGCTTTTGCTCTTGCAAATGTTTCTTTATGTTTTATTGGTTTATTGCCTTGCCAGCATCATTATTGCTCAAAGTTACTTGGTCTATTTGGTCATGTTATAAATGGCGGACTGAAGGGATTAAATTCTCCAACTAAGCGTAGTCACCTTTCGTCACTATTGAGGAAGGATAAAGTGGCCATACTTATGTTACAGGAAACCCATTTCAAAACTCACAAACTTCCCAAAATACCTACTCACTACTTCTCTTCTTGGTATCATCATACCAATAATGAATTAGCCTCTAAAGGGGTCACCATAGCTTTTCACAAGGAGGTCCCATTTGTATGTATAGCACGTCACCAAGATTCAGATGGCAGGGCTTTATTTTTGAAGGGTAGGATTGGTACTTCTCACAGGTGTCTTTTGCAGTCATTTGCAGAAGGTCCTATCATACTTGGAGGAGATTTCAATTTAGTATTAAACCCCACTGTTGATGCCTTGACAAAACGATCAGTGCACTCCAAAGTTAGCTTGCATAGATTAAGTAACCGTTTACAATTAATGGGTTTATCAGACACTTGGCGTTCAATGCACCCGACTAAATTGGACTATATGTTCTTCTCCACAACAATCTCATCAGAGATTAGACTATATTTTTGTACATGACACAGTCCTCCCTGCTCTTAAAAAAGCAGATATTGGTCCAACTACTTTTTCTGATCATTCACCAGTATTCATTTGTCTATCTGTTAAAGAATTACCAAGAAGATATTGGACATGGCGTCTCATTGAGACACTATTAGATAACAAAAAATAAGTTGATCACATTAGTCACCAACTCCAATTCTTCTTTGATTCAAATACAACAGGTGAGGTCTCTGAACCCACAGTGTGGGAAACACATAAGTCATATATAAGGGGCCTTTTTATAACCCTTGGCTCACAGGTTAAAAAACGAAGAGAGAAGGAGATCCTGGACTTACTCCATCAAATCAGGATGCAAGAATGATCACATAAAAAAATCTCCCACTCCCCCTGTTCAAGTTGAATTATCAAAATTGCGTGAGCAATTAAAGCTTCTATTAAATAAAAAGCTAGCAAAAAATATATTGTACTACCAGCAAAAATTATATGCCCACGGGGATAAAGGAGGCAAATTAATGTCTGCCCTAATAAAGAAAAGGAAGGAAAAATCCTTCATTTCAAATATTGTCACACAGACAGGAACTAAGATCTCTCACACCTCGGAAATAGCAGCTGCGTTTAGAGATTATTATTCCACCTTATATAATATAGACGACGCCAATCCCATATCAAATAGAGAGTCCATGATCTCCTCCTTCTTTAAAGATCTGAACCTTCCCTCACTTTCAGAGTCAAATAGACAGACTTTAGAACAACCGATTACACTGCAGGAAGTTAAAGATACTATGCTATCATTTCCTTCTGGCAAAAGTCCTGGACTGGAAGGATTCACGTTACTGTATTATAAAAAATTCCAGACCATTCTGCTTCCTTGTCTTTCTCAGCTATGTAACCATCTTCTCACAGGTGGCACATTTCCATGGCAGGCGTTGGAAGCACACATGACAATACTGCCTAAGGAGGGGAAGGATCCAAGTCAGTGCTCAAGCTATCGCCCTATATCATTAATGAATATTGACATAAAAATATGGGCCAAACTGTTAGCTAGACGTTTGACCAATTTACTTCCAAATCTAGTGAAACCAGATCAAATGGGATTTGTAAAAGGTAGGGAGGGTAGGACTAATGTGATCCGTCTCATAAACTCCACCACCCTAGCCCATACTCATAAATCTCCACTGGTGTTAGTCAGCACAGACACTGAAAAGGCGTTTGACAGGGTCGCCTGGGACTTCATGCGCCACATTTTAAATCAATTTAATTTTCCCCCTCAATTTATAGAAGCCATTTTCACATTATATACTGTCCCTACTGCCCGAGTTAAAGTCAATGGCACTCTTTCACTTAGTCATTACTAATGGCACTAGACAGAGTTGCCCCCTATCCCCCACCCTATTTATTTTAT
This sequence comes from Rhinella marina, assembly GCA_900303285.1. Lineage (NCBI taxonomy): Eukaryota > Metazoa > Chordata > Amphibia > Anura > Bufonidae > Rhinella > Rhinella marina. The sequence goes on along the minus strand of ONZH01004721.1, from coordinate 95,007 downwards.
CAATGGATGTACTTTTGCAAAAACTCAGGAAAGATGATCTCATTCAAGGTTTCACCATAAACTCTTATACACACCTTATCTCTGCTTTTGCAGATGATCTATTGTTATTAGTAGCAAATCCCCTCACTGCACTTCCCCGATTACTAGAGCTTTTTCAGCAATATAGATCCATTTCCAATTTTAAAGTCAACTACTCTAAATCAGATCTCCTAAACATATCCCTCAATGAGTCCCAGGCGGCCCTGTTGCGTGCTTCCTCTTCTTTTCACTGGGCGGAAGAATCGATCAGTTACCTAGGAGTAAAAATCCCTAGTAAACTATCAGTTATATTCTTTCAACTTCCAACCTCTGTTGCTCAAAATATCTTGTCTCCTCAAAGATTATAACTTCCCATACCTATCATGCATGGGACGTAAAAATCTATTACAAACATATATTCTACCTCTGATCCTTTATCACATGCCAACCACCTCCCCAGTTCCTTTTTTAATGTAATAAAGAAGCAATTTTCTTTCTTTTTGTGGAAAGGAACCTACCTGGCCTACCTGATGTCAAACAATACTACACGGCCATTCACTTAGTGTGTTGGCTTGACATAACCACAACTCCTCCCTCTGATATGCATAAGAATTCTGACCTTATGGCACTAGGTACAAACTACCTGAAAAGCATGTGGTCGCCTGCAGGAGTAGATGTTGAGACACCAGCAAACACATTAGCCTGGGGCACAATGTCTGTGTGGCGTTCTGAGGAATGGTAACATGCTTTACAATGGCATTTCTCCCTTGTCACCAGCAAGTTTAATACCTTGCATTGTTCATATTGATAATGATGTGATGCAGTCGTTTTGGGGCGAAATTATATGACTTTTCCATAGCATCATGTCTTCCATCAGGGAAAATACCTAATATAGACGAATTAAAGACACTTATACCACACACTAGTATTAATTTCCTGCAATACGAACATTTCAAGAGATCTGTTTAACATTCATTACTACACACTCAACGAACAGGCAGTTGTCATGGTTTGAGCAACTGATTCTGTGACACAAAAGTACAAGACAGAAACTGTCCTCACTTTACTCAAATCTCTCACTGAACTCTTCCATTGCAACAACTTTTTATATCATCGTGTGAAAAAGAACTAGGCATAACACTTTCATTGTCAGATCAAAAGTTTATCCTGACTCAATCCCATGTTTTTTCACAATGTATTAAAATACAGGAAAACCACTATAAATTATTCCAGGTGGTATAAAACCCCAGATTTTCTTTTTAAACAAGGTCTCTCCGACTCCGATTTATGTTGGAGATGCAATTCACATATTGGCACTCTGAGTCACATCTGGTGGCAATGTTCAGTAATTACTCCTTTTTGGAAAGCATATCAGAGCCTTAAGCTCTCCCGACTTCACATTAACACCAGGACTGGTATTACTTGCACAGCCTTCTCCTAAATTTCGCAATTCGAACAGGTCTCTCACCACACATCTCATTGCGGCGGCCAAATGCTTAATTCCATTATTATGGTTGCAACAAACTCCACCTACCGAGCAGCAATGGCTGCAAAAAGTACATCAAATTTGTCGGATGGAGGAGTTGACTAGCTGGCAGATGCAGAGACATGGTTTTTTTTAGCACGTCTGGAATCCTTGGATACAATATACAAAAACTATCTGAGTACCAATACTTCATTACTCTTCCATTATACTAATTATCTGACTTACATCGTATCTCTCTTAAGGGATGTAACTTATCCCAATTTATATACATGATGATGGCCTGGCATATGTTATTTTTTTTTGTATGTATTTTTGTACATTGTTATTAATTAATGTGGGTTTATATTTTCCATATACAGTGCCTTGCGAAAGTATTCGGCCCCCTGGAACTTTTCAACCTTTTGCCGCATTTCAGGCTTCAAACAAAAAGATATAACATTTTAAATTTTTGGTGAAGAATCAACAACAAGTGGGTCACAATTGTGAAGTGGAACGAAATTTATTGAATCATTTAAACTTTTTTGTAATAATAAAACTGAAAATTGGGGCATGCAAAATTATTCGGCCCCCTTGCATTAATACTTTGTTGTGCCACCTTTTGCAGCGATTACAGCTGCAAGTCGCTTGGGGTATGTCTCTATCAGTTTTGCACATCTAGAGACTGAAATTCTTGCCCATTCTTTCTTGAAAAACAGCTCGAACTCTTTGAGGTTGGATGGAGAACGTTTGTGAAGAGCAGTTTTCAGCTCTTTCCACATATTCTCAATTGGATTCAGATCTGGACTTTGACTTCGCCATTCTAAGACTTGGATACGTTTATTTTTGAACCATTCCATGGTAGATTTTGCTTTATGTTTGGGATCATTGTCTTGTTGGAAGATAAATCTCCGTCCTAGTCTCAGGTCTTTTGCAGACTCCAACAGGTTTTCATTCAGAATGGTCCTGTATTTGGCTCCATCCATCTTCCCATCAATTTTAACCATCTTCCCTGTCCCTGCTGATGAAAAGCAGGCCCAAACCATGATGCTGCCACCACCATGTTTGACAGTGGGGATGGTGTGTTCAGGGTGGTGAGCTGTGTTGCTTTTACGCCAAACATATCGTTTTGCATTGTTTCCAGAAAGTTCGATTTTCGTTTCATCTGACGAGAGCACCTTCTTCCACATGTTTGGTGTGTCTCCCAGGTGGCTTGTGGCAAACTGTAAACAAGACTTTTTATGGATATCTTTGAGAAATGGCTTTCTTCTTGCCTCTCTTCCATAAAGGCCAGATTTGTGAAGTGTTCGACTGATTGTTGTCCTATGGACAGACTCTTCCACCTCAGCTGTAGATCTCTGCAGTTCATCCAGATCGATCATGGGCCTCTTGGCTGCATCTCTGATTAGTCTTCTCCTTGTTTGAGATGAAAGTTTAGAGGGACGGCCGGGTCTTGGTAGATTTGCAGTGGTCTGATACTCCTTCCATTTCAATATAATCGCTTGCACAGTGTTCCTTGGGATGTTTAAAGCTTGGGAAATCTTTTGGTATCCAAATCCGGCTTTAAACTTCTCCACAACAGTATCATGGACCTGCCTGGTGTGTTCCTTGGTCTTCATGATGCTCTCTGTGCTTTAACCCATTCCCGCCCAGCGCCGTACATGTACGGCACGCTGATCGGGCGGGTGCAGGAGCTGCACCCGCCCGATCAGCGGCAGGGGTCTGGCTGTGCCCAGGTGCCGGACCCCTGCTGAATGCGCCAGCATCGGTGAAAACACCGATGCCGGCGCATTAACCCTTCATGTGCCGCGGTCAGCGCTGACCACGGCACATGCGGCATGTCACGATGGCGAGTGGGGGGGCCATCGGGTCCCCGCGCTGCTGTGACCGGGACCCGATTGCTTGGATAGCAGCCCGATGCCTTCCTTAGGCATTGTGGCTGCTATCCCTGCGTGCCTGTGCGATCCAGCCCCCTGGATCGCACAGGAAGCAGGCTGTAAGTGTATTACATTTGAGTAATACACTTACAGTGAATGCATTACAATACAGAAGTATTGTAATGCATTGTAAAGGGGAACAGACCCCCAAAAGTTAAATAAAGTGAAAAAAGTAAAAAAAAAATTGTTTTACAAAAAATAAAAGTTTCAATTAAAAAAAAAAAAGCTCACTTTTCCCAAAATAAAGTAAAAAAAAAAATTGGAAAAAAGAAAGTACTGTATACATATTAGGTATCGCCGCGTCTGTATCGACCGCTCTATAAATATATCACATCATCCACCCCGCCAGGTGAACACAGTAAAAAAAAAAAAAAAAAAAAACTGTGCCAAAACAGCCATTTTTTGGTAATAGCAGGTGATCAAAAAGGCGTATTTAACCCAAAATGGTACCAATCAAACCGTCATCTTGTCCCGCAAAAATGATACCCTACCTGAGACAATCGCCCAAAAAATAAAAAAAATATGGCTCTCTGAAAATGGCAACACAAAAAAAAGATTTTATTCTGTTCAAAAATAAATCTGTGTAAAACTTTCCAAAAATAAAAAAGTTAGACATATTTGGCATCGCCGCGTCCGTAACAACCTGCTGTATACAAATATTACATGAGATGCTGCAGGTGATTGCTGCAAAAAAAAAAAAAAAACTATGCCAAAACAAGCATTTTTTTCCCTCTTGCCTCACAAAAAGTGTAATAGCAGGCGATCAAACAGGCGTATTTAACCCAAAATGGTACCAATCAAACCGTCATCTTGTCCTTCAAAAATGATACCCTACCTGAGACAATCGCCCGAAAATATGGCTCTCTGAAAATAACAAATAAAAAAAAAGATTTTATTCTGTTCAAAAATGCATCTAATGTGTAAAACTTTCCAAAAATAAAAATGTTAGACATATTGGGTATCGCCGCGTCCGTAACAACCTGCTCTATAAAAATATCACATGATTTGCCCCCTCTGGTGAATGCTGTAAAAAAAAAAAAAAAAAATGCCAAAACAGTTATTTTTTTCACCTTGACTCACAAAAAGTGTAATACCAAGCAATCAAAAAGTCTTATGTACCCCAAAATGGTACCAATGAAAACATCACCTCATCCCGCAAAAAATGAGCCCCCACATAAGACAGTAACTCAAAATAAAAATCAGTGGCTCCCGCAAACCATTCCATCAAGATCTGTGTTGTAAAATCCATATGGCGCTCCTTCTGTTTTGAGTCCTGCCATGTGCCCCCATGTGGCCCCACATCAGTGTTGCCGTATTCAGGAAGAAAATGGGGAACAAATTATGGGGTGCTTTTCTCCTGTTACCCCTTATGAAAATAAAAAATTTGGGGCTAAAGCAACATTTTATTGGAAGAAATGAAATTTTTCATTTTCACAGCCAAGTGTTTCCAAACTCCGTAAAACACTTAGGCGGTCAAAGTGGCCAGTACCCCCCTTAATATATTCGTTGAAGGGAGTAGTTTCCAAAATTGGGGTCACTTTTTGAGGGTTTCCACTGTAGGGGTACGTCAGGGTCTCTCAATTACAAAATGGTGCCTAAAAACTTTGCTAGCAAAATCTGCCTCCAAAATCCATATGGCGCTCCTTTACTTCTGACCACTGCCACAAACCCATAGTGACGTTTACCACCACATATGGGGTATTTCTGTAAACTGCAGAATCAGAGCAATGTATATTGAGGTTTAGTTTGCTGTTAACCCTTGCTATGTTGCAAGAAAAAAATTATTAACATGAATAATCTACCAAAAAAGTGAAATTTTGAAATTTCACCTCCATTTTTCTTTAATTCTTGTGGAACACCTCAAGGATTAACAAAGTTTGTAACAGCAGTTTTTTATCATTTGAGGGGTGCAGTTTCTAAAATGGGGTCATTTATGAGTGGGTTTCATTAGGTAAGCCCCTCAAAATCACTTTATATCTGAATTGGTGCTTAAAAAAAGGGTTTTGGAAAATTTGGTGAAAATTTGAAAAATGGCTTCCAAACTTCTAAGCCCTCTAACGTCCTAAAAAAGTAAAATTACATTCATAAAATGATGCCAACATAAAGTAGACATATGGGGAATGTAAAATAATAACTATTTTTGGATGTATTACTATGTATTTTGAAAGTAGAGAAATTGAAATTTGGAAATTTGGTATTTTTTTATAAATAAAAATGAAATATTTTGCCACAAATTTACTACTGTCGTGAAGCACAATATGTGACAAGAAAACAGTCTCAGAATGGCCTGGATAAGTAAAAGCGTTCCAAAGTTATCACCACATAAAGTGACACATGTCAGATTTGCAAAAAATGGTCTCGGCAGGAAGGTGAAAACAGGCCCGGGGTTGAAAGGGTTAAACAGAACCCTGACACTATCACAGAGCAGGTGCATTTATACGGAGACTTGATTACACACAGGTGGATTCTATTTATCTTCATCAGTCATTTAGGACAACATTGGATCATTCAGAGATCCTCAATGAACTTCTGGAGTGAAAGTAAATGGGCCGAATAATTTTGCACGCCCCACTTTTAAGTTTTATTATTACAAAAAAAGTTTAAATGACCCAATAAATTTCGTTCCACTTCACAATTGTGACCCACTTGTTGTTGATTCTTCACCAAAAATTTAAAATGTTAAATGTTTTTGTTTGAAGCCTGAAATGTGGCAAAAGGTTGAAAAGTTCAAGGGGGCCGAATACTTTCGCAAGACACTGTATTCTTGTATACTACCTAAGCATGCTGCGCTCATATATGTTGATGTGATTCAATATATGGTGGGAGTTATTTACCAAATGTCAACATAATGTATTATAAATGAGTATACCTCATAGTTAAGTGCAGCCAGTAACTGAAGATCTTAATAGTTTTATTTGACGTCCTGTACAACATTTGAAACCTCAGCTGTCATATATGAGGAATGTATGGACCTATCATGTTTGTTTTTTGTTTTAAAACCTGAACAAAAACAGATTTGGTAGACAAAAACGCACAGATCCCTATGAGATTAATGTTTCCATGTACAATAGCTATTTTCAGAGGTATTTCTGATCTGTCACCAGTGTTTTCAGTTGGTTAGCCTGTCATTTCATATTGCATTATAATTGTGGTTTTTCTGACTGCTCTTGACAAACATTCGGAGAGTCATTTATCAAATATCGATATTTTACTTCGGTCTTTGAAATTCCCTGAACAAGCAAACGATACGCTTAATGTAAGCCTTAATTTATTTATGTTAATTTTATGTAATAAATTAGGCGCATCAGCAGTCCGTGCTAGTATCATATTATGCCAGTAAACTAAATCTGCTTGGGCCAAGAGCCTCGCACATACCACACCCCGCCGTTCCCCTTATCAGAAAGTGGGGAGGGTGGAGCAGTGTCAGACTGGGATGTATGCGGCCCACCACTAATATTAATTCTGGGAGCCCACTGTAAACCTACATGAAAATACAACATGCTCACACTGCGGCTTGCAGCGGCAACACACTCAAGATAATTATGGGGCTCCCTGATGTTTAGAGGCCAGGTCCCTGGGGAAATAGGATAGTGGCTGGCCTTCCTCTGTATCTAGAAGTAATCTTAGCCACCTGATGAATCTATAATAATAAACTAGGGACTTTGTTAAATAATATATCCAAAAAATATCCAAGTGCTCAGTGCTCAACTTGCTCAGGGGCCCACCAAGGGATTCACTTGTTCTCCTGTTGGCCAGTCCGAGCCTGAGGTCGAGCAGAAACGCCAGTTGTGCAGTAGCGTTCAAAATGTCAAAGATGGTGGGTTTGTGACTTTTGTACACCAGTTTCTGGCATGGGGGTCATAGCAAATCAACTTCTCTGTTGTCATATATTATTAATTGTATGGCATCTGATAAGGAAACCATGAATTGTTCTCCTTCACTTTGTGCAGTGTTGTGAGTTTAAAAGCAAGCATTTTGATCAACCAATTTTTGTGCTCATAATTACATTTGACGTTCAACATTCATTTATCATGTACATACAGATGTTTATTAATGTTTATTAATTAAGACCTTCTTATTTCAAACAACATTGAAATGGAAACTATTAATTACTGGATACCCCATAGTCATTTCAGAATTTAGATTTTTTTTTTTTCATGGACTTGTTCCATTTCCAGTTTATAACAATTTGAAAATTCACTTGTTCGATTTTGTATTAAAGTGATAGGGTATCACTGCAATGGACAGTGATTCACCAGCCCTATCCCATGTCAGATCGGCACAGAACCAGGGACAACAAGAAAACATTATAGCGTTCTAGAAGCAAGCAGATGAATTATTGTATTAGATTGTATTCATCAGAGGTAACTTGTGCACCAAGGAATGACGTCCTTACTTGGTGTTCTCCACCAGACTCAGCAAAATTCATTATTCAACAAAGTCCAAAGTATGGCCCAGGTGAAGTGTTAAAAGTGCACAGAAGCATGGAAAAGTGATATTTCAGCAAGCAGGCCTTCTACAAGCTGTGTCACAGAGCTTGAAGAAGACCTCCATGCTAAAACATTGCTGTTTTACATGTATAAGATGAATGGAGCGTTTTGCTGTAGGTGGTATACTGTATTTTGCCAACTATAAGACGCACCTTTTTCCCAAAAAAAGTGAGGGAAATGTGGCAGTGCATCATATAGTCCAAATGCTAATGGATGCTTCCATTATGGGAGGCCCGGGGAGGCAAGCGCTACGCAGTATTCCTGGTCTTCTTCCGGGCCTACTTCTGCACTGTGTCCTGACGATGTACAGTGCTAGGACGTAGTCCACGTAAGTGCGCACTATGACCTGACACTGTGCGACATCAGGTCACAATGCAATGCGGGCCGGAAAAACACTAGGGAGCGATGAGCGAGTGGCAGCGCTGTCCGGAGCAAGTGAGGTAAGTTTATTTTTTTTTAACATCTGATCTGGGGTCTGAATAATAGACATAAAATACCTGAGGAGCTACTTCAGCTCCTTATTACTTAGGGATAAAACCCACATAAAATGTGCCCTCTGTCCTGAAATTTGAATATATTTCTTAGAAAAGGACCAGGGGCGGACATACCGCCTGTGCAGCCGGGTTCAGCTGCACAGGGGCCCAGAGTGGAAGGGGGCCCTCTGTCTCTGCATTCACAGAACGCACAGCTGACTGTACTGGTGAATCAGAGAGCCACACGCTGCCCACTTCACCACTCAATCCTGCTTGTAGAAGGGGCCCTCTGGCAACCTGTGTCTGTCACTGTCTTACATAAGCCTCAGGACGTACTGTCCCATATTTGTCCACAACGTGCAGGCCAGTTAATGAGTCTGCAGAAGAATACAGATGGCACATGGGCGTCATCTGTAATTAGCAGATCACAAAATACATACGGTCCGTGTTGTGTAAATGGGTTAAAAGTGTTGCCCAGACGTTTAGAGGGTCATTTATTAAGACCGACGTTTTAGATGCTGGTCTTAATAACCCCTAAACTGGCTGTGGATCAGCCGAAGTTATGTAGAGGCACAGGCCTCTCCATAGCTTTGGCGCGTCCACTGCCAATTCTAAAAGTAAGCGAGCTTCCTGGCATCAGCAAATGTCATGTGATGTGATGTCAGATTAAATCCTCTTTCACACAAGCAAGATTTTCCTACTGGATGTGATGTGTGTAGCAAATACATATCATCCAGACTGAATCCTGACACATTCATTTCAATGGGTCTGTGTGAGGGGGCACATAATCTGGCATAACTACTGTGAGGGGGGCACATATCTGTACATAGCTACTGTGAAGGGGGAACAATGTGGGTATTACTACTGTGTGCTGTACAACGGGGCGATAATTACTACATTGGGGCATTAACAAGGACCACAGCATCTAAAGGAAATTGTTAATTTGAGAGCAGCACTAACTCGGCCTTCAGACTGCCTCTAGAGATGCACCAGCACGTCCAGGACCTTTGATCCAATCAGTCCATCAAATAGTTCAATATAAACAGAAGGACGGCAGCATCCCAATTCCAAAAAGGCTTTTCTTTATTCAAGTGGGTTCCATAAAAAATGTACAGAAAATGTGGCCATTAGGAGGGCCAATGCAACGTTTCGGCTAGTATGCTTGATAAAGGTTAGATACTAGCCGAAATGTTGCATTGGCCCTCCTAATGGCCACATTTTCTGTACATTTTTTATGGAACCCACTTGAATAAAGAAAAGCCTTTTTGGAATTGGGATGCTGCCGTCCTTCTGTTTATATTGAACTCAGCATCTAAAGGGTCTCCACCATTGTAGATACCCCTGATCACCCCATACACCCCCTGCAGGATTGGGGCAAGCTTTCGTGTACCTTCTGCTGCCACACATCACTATGTATTAATCTTTGCCTATGGCCTTGGTTTATTTCTGTATGTGTGGTTTTGCAGTGGGGGTGGGGGGTCGGTGAAGGGCCCTGGCACATTGTTTGCACAGGGGCCCTCTGCTGTCTGTGTGCGCGCCCCTGAAAAGGACATCATATTTAAGTTGAAACTAAAATGTACTGTATTGTACAATGTTACTGTTGAGTTACGCAGATGTGAGGACCACTAGGACAACGGTGAAGGTTCTAGAAGCATTAGAGAAGAACATTTATCTTACCCAAATTTCTGTTTCACGTTTTCTCATTTTTTTGTATGAATTTTTGGAACATTCAGTTGGAAGCAACAGAAAGCGTTAAAATGAACTTACAGATGTTTAAAAAGCTTAGTTTCTTTCGCCTGGAGTAACTTAACTGCAGCCATTTGTTGCGTGTTTACCAAAGGGACTCGAAGAGCAGCACAGCTCCAGCTGGCCACCTGTAGAAGCAAACCATATGGCCTTGTCTGTGTTAAGGAAAAATCTGCTAGGAAAAAGAATTATATCGAGCTCTGTTTTGTCAGACTAGACTGTAATGTGCCTTAAATTTTAGATGTTCTGAAAATCTCTTACCTAACATTTATGTTTAGACCTAAAAGGTTTGGTAATGAGAAGCTGTTATGCTGAGAATGCAAAGTAAACTTCAGAACTACTTTCCGACAGACAGTAAACCATGTGGGACTCGGAACATCTGGACTGGGACTATTGCAAGCATTAAGTAAAACTGCTAATATACAGTAGACTGCACTTAATTTTTGCGTGCTAAACTGTTTGTTTTCATGGTGCAATACTTCTGGATAATTAAATAATGCTTGTTGGGCTTTTCTTTTATCTTTTGCTGCAAAGGTAGAATTTAAAGTTGTGAAAAAAACCTGGTTGATAAATTGTTTAGATAAGAACTTGATAAATCAAAATGACTAAAACAAAAATAAGTGAAAAAAAAAAAACAATTAAGTATTAAAAGTGTGTGACATGCAGTTGTGTATTCTGTACATACCGTAAGTGTTTTCGATGGCTGCTTGCCTCTGTACAGCATGGACATTTAGTCTGCCTAGCATACTTTTAATATGTTTAACTTTTATTTAAATTGGTATTTTGTTATGAAAAAGATGGAATGATCTGAAATAAATATATAAAATCGAAAATGTAAGAATATGTTCTTAAAGGAGTATTCCAGCTACCATAAATATAGCTTATGTTTTAGACTAATTCATTATCAATAATTACCTAATATAATGTAAATTTCACATATTTACCGTTCAGAAGTAATAAAACTAGTTTTCTTCCTCTGCTACCCACAGTGTTCCTCATATATTACCATTGCATCGACCTGTAGTTCGGAGCCTTTGTTAGGTTGAGCATGCTCAATGTGTTGCTATCAGTTCTCTAGCTAAATGTTAGTGTGCTGCTGATTACTAAGTAGAGGGGGCGTGCCTGGACTGTATATCAGGCAGCCAATCGATAAACATCAACACTCATGAACAAGCAGAAACTCACAGCAGGAAAGCTAGGGATTGTGGGGATTGTAGTTTTCTGAGGGAAGATCAGGAGCCATGATACTCTCAGTGTGCTGCAGGCTCACACAGGAGCTAGACAAATGGATTGCAAGGTAAAAAGAAGCTCTGATTATAAGTATGGGTTCTGGTTGGGTCACAGCTTGCAGCCTTAATGCAGTTTTTCAAAAATTAAGTTACTTTGCCAGAATACCTCTTTAAAGGGGTTGTCTCACTTCAGTAAGTCGCATTTATCATGTAGAGGAAGTTGATACAAGGCACTTACTACAGTATTGTGATTGTCCATATTGCCTCCTTTGCAGGCTGGATTCATTTTTCCATCACATTATACACTGCTCGTTTCCATGGTTATAGACCACCCTGCAATCCATCAGTGGTGGTCGTGCTAGCACACTATAGGAAAAAGCGTTAGCCTCTCTGGTGGCCAGGACCATGGGAGCACACATAGGCTAGTGCATGATAAATTACACTTACTGAAGTGCTATAGAAGTAATTCCCAGCAGCAGTGTCTTCTTAAATCTTTATTCTCAGTAACAATACATGTTAAAATACATGTTATAAGACGAGTTTCGGCCCGTCTAAGCCTTCCTCAACCATACATAATATATAATCAACTCGACAGACTTTTATAGCACGAAATCCTGTGACGTAAGACCAGATACATACAAAGTCCGGACCGTCATCAGGGAATGGATTCACCATCAATTCAAGATTTCTATAGAATATTCAATGAAAAAATGTGCTCTGTAGAAAATGATAAAACATAGTGAAACATAATAAATATCAACAAATATAAACAACCTAGATCGAATCGACATCAAATTCCCTATTAAGGCCCCGGGGATGCAACGTCCCCAGAGTATAAATCCAATATATCTCTCTTTGACGAAGTATCTCCTTTATATTCCCACCTCTCCTGGGCAAATGCACCTGCTCAATAATTTGAAATCTTAATTGTGAAATACGATGTTTTTTCTCATAAAAATGTGAAGGAATGGGTAACAAAAGATTCTCAGTACGAATTGTAGACTTATGTTTGCATATCCTGTTGGACTTACTTTGTTTGACACGTGCACCGGCCTACAGATGTCTGAGAATACGGCACAAACTCTCTCGTTTAATGAGGATGAAGCGACCAGAATATTATCGCAGGTAACTTCTTCTACCGAATTTTTGGTGATTCCTGCCAGTGAGTACAAAAAAAGAGAACTAGAACGCGAGCAGAGACGATTACTCTCCTATGAGTTACACTCATCTACTTTGGCTGAGTACTATAAGCTGAGCAGGATCCCGAGGGGATTGAGGGTTCACCTGCGTCCCACATTTTTTATTGATGATACGGACTATTGTGGTAGTTTTGAAAAAATAATTAATAAATGTTCTTTGGATTTGATGTTGCTGACGATTGATCGGCTGCAGAAATCGATTACCGACATCGCTAAACTAGTAGAAAATATAGAACAGTAACTTAAGAATTCCATCTCACTGGATGAATACACCAAGTTGAAGGAATCGGTGGATAATCACTTACAGAGCTACCGCCGCGAGACGGAACATAAGAAGCGATCGAAATTTCTCCGGGATAACGAGGATTACCTACAGAAAAGAGTCTACAGGTGGCAAGATCCATCGCATCGCATCATTCCCTGATGACGGTCCGGACTTTGTATGTATCTGGTCTTACGTCACAGGATTTCGTGCTATAAAAGTTGATTATATATTATGTATGGTTGAGGAAGGCTTAGACGGGCCGAAACGCGTCCTATAACATGTATTTTAACATGTATTATTACTGAGAATAAAGATTTAAGAAGACACTGCTGCTGGGAATTACTTCTATATCATGGATACCTTGTCCCGCTGCAGCATAGGTGTGGCTGAGTGCTGAGCACTGCTTTACTTTGGACTTACTGAAGTGAGACAACCCCTTTAATTACCTAGTGTTACCAGAGGTCACGCACCTACACCTTTTTATAATCTTGACCCTCTGTTACGGCATTTCCTTCATGGATTCTGCTAAGTAAGTATGCCTTCACAAAGTGTTCTTGCTATACGTTTAGAGTGTACGCAAGGTCCATAGGTTGTGTCCATATGTTTCCATTAGTCAGGTAATGTCCAAAAGAGTAGGACACTAGAATGGGACTCTAAGACTATTCCAGCGTATATGTTAAAGTAGCTGAAGGACCCGGCTTCGCCCGGGTATATTTAATCTATTTCATTTAATGTTTGTGTGTGTGACGTTAAAACATGTGACCTCTACAGTGCCCACCCCTTAACAGAAACATCCACAGCACCCTCCCCTTTAACTGTGACCTCCACAGCAGCTAGGGTCGCCGCTGTCTTCACCACAGAAAGCCGGACCTCACCGGCCATTCCCCCAAACGTGAAGCAGCGCCCCCGGTCCCCATGAAGCCACACCACTAAACATGAGGCCACGCCCCCTGGCTCCGTGAGGACACGGAGGAGAAGCTGTCTGAGCGTGAGCTACTGAAAGGGCGGACATCCCTGCGTCCGTCCAGGCTCTGCTCCGGACGGAGAACAGGTAGCCAGAAAACTGGACTGTCAGCCAAAAGCCGGACATCTGGTCACCCTAACATCAGCCTGCCCCTAGGGTGGCCAGTGGTCCGGTTTTAGGCTGGACAGTCCGGCTTTCAGACTCCCTGTCCACCATCCGGTGCAGGGCCTGGACAGACACAGGGATGTCCACCCTCTCAGTAGCTCACGCTCAGACAGCTTCTCCTCCGTGTCTTCACTGAACCAGGGGGCATGGCCTGGTGTTTAGGGGTGTGGCTTCATGGGGACCGGTGGCACGGCTTCATGTTGGGGGGGCTGGACAGTATGGCTTTCAGACTCCCTGTCCTCTGTTATGCGCAAGGCCTGGATGGACACAGGGATATCCTTTGGAACAGCTCACTCTCAGACAGTAGCACTGTGCAGTCTGAGCATGAGCTGCAGGGAGTAAGTCACCCTCCTCCCTCCCCTGCAGCTGACAGAAGTTGATTTTTACCTTCATTTGTTCAATCCTGGTCAGATGCGCAGTGGAAGGGGCGTGACCTGACTGAGTCGGGGTCGTGACTTAGTGGGACCTGGGGATGGGGCTTTTAAGTCCTTCTTTTGAGGGTGGCCTGAATTACAGGTCGATGCCATAGTAATTTAGGAGAAAACAGTGGGTAGCAGTTGAAGAAAACATCTTTTATTACTACTGAACGGTAGATATGTGAAATTTACATTATATGAGGTAATGATTGATGATGAATTAGTCTAAAACATAAGTTATATTTATGGTAACCGGAATACTCCTTTAACAGTGTCATCCACAGTGCTCTGCCCCTTTAAAGCAGACGTACAGCAGTGAACTGGCTAGGTTGTTATAGAAACCTGGTGTGTGTGGAGACTAACTGCCTGTGAGCTTCTAATGGCTGATCAGGGTCATGTGACCAGGCTTCTATTGGCTTATGCATTTTTTGGGAATATCTCAGGAACGGTACGTCCTGGAGAGCTGAGACCCGTTCTAAAACCTTCCCTGACACCTGATGTACCTGAGTGCCGAATTTGGTGATTGTAGCTGCGACGGTGAGGATTCCTTTAGCGGACACACACACACACATACATACACTCAGCTTTATAAATTAGATAGCTGAAGGACCCGGCTTCGCCCGGGTATATTTAATTTATTTCATTTATTGTTTGTGTGTGTCATTAAAAGATATCGAGAGTGGTCTCTACAGTGCCCGCCCCTTTAACAGTGACCTCCACAGCAGCCTGCCCCTTAACAGAAACATCCACAGTACCCTCCCCTTTAACTGTGACCTCCACAGCAGCTAGCATGGCCACTGTCTTCACCCCAGAAAGCCGGACCTCACCGGCTATTCAACCAAACATGAAGCAGCACCCCCAGTTCCCATGAAGCCACACCACTAAAACACATTTTTATTTGTATGTTAATGACCTAACAGGAGCACCAAGGGCCGTTTTGGTATACCAGTCTGGTACATGCCTTCACCTTCATTGACTGCACTAGACACAGAGTATAGCCAGGTCTTCTTGTGCCTGTGCCTACGCTTTGTGTTCTCCTGCTGCTCTCCAAATGCTGAGACCTGTCATCTGTGCCAGCGCCGTATCTCCTGGTCTCTGTGCTTAATCAGTGTATCTCATGCTGCGCCGAGCAAGAGCCAAGACCAGAAGACTGCCAGGATAAAAATGACATTATTATTTTCATGTGAATTCATATTAAGAAAAAGTAGAAACTGGTAACTTCGTATTGTGCTACTATGTTCTTCTAAAATGTACATTTTAAAAATAATAATTTTCTAATGTAGAAAACATTCTATTTTCAGCGATTTAGCTTGATTTCATGCACAATAAATGAGGACCAGATTGATCATGTTAATTGACCATTGTGCTGGAAGATACAGTGCCTACAAGTAGTATTCAACCCCCTGCAGAATTAGCTGGTTTGATAAGATGCAAATAAGTTAGAGCCTTCAAACTTCAAACAAGAGCAGGATTTATTAACAGATGCATAAATCTTACAAACCAAAAAGTTATGTTGCTCAGTTAAATTTTAATAAATTTTAAACATAAAAGTGTGGGTCAATTATTATTCAACCCCTAGGTTTAATATTTTGTGGAATAACATACCTCCCAAGTGTCCCTCTTTGGGAGGGACAGTCCCTCTTTTCGACTTAAGTCCCTCTGTCCCTCTTTGATCCTTAAATGTCCCTCTTTTTGACCTGGAGAACTAATGCATAAACGGTCATTAATACATTTACTAAATTGCTCCTTACTAAAGTGTCTGTATGGTTTCTACCTGTATATTAGACAAGAACTTCATTATTTGGTGCAATTTGGACCTTAAAATATCTATAATCTGATGATTTATGTAGTAATATTTATATGGACATTGAAGCACAAGAAAAAAAAAAGGCCGCAGGGGCTCCAGTAATTATGATTTGGGCGGAGTTAGAGGCGTGGCCTAGCATAAAAAAACTGCCGTGATGCGCGCCGCACATATTGTCCCTCTTTGCAATTTTCAAAAGTTGGGAGGTATGGAATAACCCTTGTTTGCAATTACAGCTAATAATCGTCTTTTATAAGACCTGATCAGGCCGGCACAGGTCTCTGGAGTTATCTTGGCCCACTCCTCCATGCAGATCTTCTCCAAGTTATCTAGGTTCTTTGGGTGTCTCATGTGGACTTTAATCTTGAGCTCCTTCCACAAGTTTTCAATTGGGTTAAGGTCAGGAGACTGACTAGGCCACTGCAACACCTTGATTTTTTCCCTCTTGAACCAGGCCTTGGTTTTCTTGGCTGTGTGCTTTGGGTCGTTGTCTTGTTGGAAGATGAAATGACGACCCATCTTAAGATCCTTGATGGAGGAGCGGAGGTTCTTGGCCAAAATCTCCAGGTAGGCCGTGCTATCCATCTTCCCATGGATGTGGACCAGATGGCCAGGCCCCTTGGCTGAGAAGCAGCCCCACAGCATGATGCTGCCACCACCATGCTTGACTGTAGGGATGGTATTCTTGGGGTCGTATGCAGTGCCATCCAGTCTCCAAACGTCACGTGTGTGGTTGGCACCAAAGATCTCGATCTTGGTCTCATCAGACCAGAGAACCTTGAACCAGTCTGTCTCAGAGTCCTCCAAGTGATCATGAGCAAACTGTAAACGAGCCTTGACATGACGCTTTGAAAGTAAAGGTACCTTACGGGCTCGTCTGGAACGGAGACCATTGCGGTGGAGTATGTTACTTATGGTATTGACTGAAACGAATGTCCCCACTGCCATGAGATCTTCCCGGGGCTCCTTCCTTGTTGTCCTCGGGTTAGCCTTGACTCTTCGGACAAGCCTGGCCTCGGCACGGGAGGAAACTTTCAAAGGCTGTCCAGGCCGTGGAAGGCTAACAGTAGTTCCATAAGCCTTCCACTTCCGGATGATGCTCCCAACAGTGGAGACAGGTAGACCCAACTCCTTGGAAAGGGTTTTGTACCCCTTGCCAGCCTTGTGACCCTCCACTATCTTGTCTCTGATGGCCTTGGAATGCTCCTTTGTCTTTCCCATGTTGACCATGTATGAGTGCTGTTCACAAGTTTGGGGAGGGTCTTAAATAGTCAGAAAAGGCTGGAAAAACAGATAATTAATCCAAACATGTGAAGCTCATTGTTCTTTGTGCCTGAACTACTTCTTAATACTTTAGGGGAACCAAACAGAATTCTGGTGGTTTGAGGGGTTGAATAATAATTGACCCACACTTTTATGTTTAAAATTTATTAAAATTTAACTGAGCAACATAACTTTTTGGTTTGTAAGATTTATGCATCTGTTAATAAATCCTGCTTTTGTTTGAAGTTTGAAGGCTCTAACTTATTTGCATCTTATCAAACCAGCTAAATCTGCAGGGGGTTGAATACTACTTGTAGGCACTGTATGTGCTGTATGGCGTTTATTCAAGGGAGTCCGTCAGCAGTTTTGACCATACTAAACTGCTGACAGCACCAGCTAGGCAGAACAATACAAACATACATTTTGTGGAACTTTCTTTCTCAGGAGTAGTGTGAATATGTACTTTCATTCTGACAGATTGTGCTCATTTAACTGCCCAGGAACTGCTTCACGGCCTTTGCCTGCTGCCCTGAGTGACAGGTTTAGTGATTACCTGGTTGGATGCTACAGCTGTCACTCAGAGTAGGGGAGGGTAAGTGGAGAGAGCAGCACAAAGACTTTCGAAGAATAAACCTCCATATTCACACTGCTCCTGATGAAAAAAGTTCCACAAAAGTTATGTTTGTTCTGCACTCCCCAGACCCTACCTAGTGCTGTCAGCAGTTTAGCATGGTCAAAACTGCTGACAGACTCCCTTTAAGCATTCGTAGGTATTGTAGCAAGGAGCACGAAGTGAGATGAGGCACATGCTGCCTACTGCAAACGCTTTATGTGCCAGCAGTTAGCTTGTACTGTCTTTTGGATAGGAACAGAAGAGGTACAGGACGTAATCTCTCACGTCTGGACTTAATACGTTGCCGCTTTGTCACTAGTCTCAATTTACTGCCTCCTAAAACCAGTGACTGCGCTATATAACAGGTGAATAGAGGGCAGCCTGTCAATATGTGATGGCATAATAAGTTTGCTGTCCCTAAGTGTCTGGCAGGATGGGTAAACCTATAAAGATATGAATAAAATACACGAGGACCATGTTTATGACTACTAATGCCCAATTCTTGTCTTTTCAGAGTTACATTCACGGGAGCAGTCAGGCTCAGTTTGTGGCAGAATCTCATATTATCCTGTTGCTGAATATCCTTCCAATCACGTAAAATAAAATGCTTTTGTTATTGCTCTGTCGTTTTTAACAATGAGAAAAATGTCCTCCATACCCCGGCTGGTAGAGAGGTAAGTGCTTGTAGTTTATAGCGCTGGGACTGTAATCAGCAGGAGTACGGGTTGTTACAAATAATATCTGCAATAATAATTTCATTGGCTTTCTCGTGTAATGTTCCCTGGAACTGTATTCTCTAGCAGGGCTAAATGCTGTGCACGGCTCCGACTCTTTACAGATAGGATATATCACATTATTTGTAGAAAAGCGCAGGGAACGGCCGGGGTTACAGCAAGCATTATCTCCTATGAGTTTACTGTTAAAGAGAAATCGTCACCTGAAAATGCTATATAATCTGCCAGCAACATGTTATAGAGCAGGAGGAGCTGAGCAGATCAATATATCATTTTATGGGAAAAGATTCAGTAAAACTTGTATTTTATACATTTATATTCCTGCTCATTCTGAGCTGTGAAATCCAGGAGGAGGTCCTATCAGTGATTGACAGCCTTCCCTCTATGACTGTGTATACAGAGATAGCTGTCAATCACTGATAAGACCGCCTCCTTGATAACCCCAAAAACATGTCACACCACAAACAAACAATTTAACCAAATATAGACTTTATTGTCATAAGCTCATAAAATTATTTCAAGACTTAAACATTAAAAATGGATCACTTTTGTGGCGGCAAAAAAGCGGATCAGACAAAACAGCGGTCAGTTCATATTCACAGAGAATAATGTATCACACAGGGTAATACATGCCATAGATAAGAAACAATGACACAATATCAGATAGGGATTATATATAGTCCGATGTGTGGAACTCGCTCATCTGAAAGGGGCCTTAAACCACACCCTTTTTGCAGAACACCAGAGTGCTCAGATTTCGCTAATCTCCCCCAGTGTTCTTGTTTTGTAGAAAATTGACATAACCTACGCAGGATATTTTCCTGAAAATATAGATGTTCAGTTTCTGTCATTGTAGTAGAGTCGTGTTGTAGTTTCTTGCATATAGCTGTACAACTAATGGTGTGCATAAATTATAAAAATACAATGTACAGCAAGAATGCATAAAGTAACAACGTGCTCATAAAAACTTCTTTCACATCGCTCTTTTCGCTGTGGAAACATTTAGCATTCAGCACTACTGACTGAATAACTATATTTTTCTTCTTGAGCAAAATGGTGAGAGCATGTTGCCTTTTATGTATTATTTTAGCATAAGAATAATTTAAGATATATGCATAACGTCTATAAGAAAATGTATACCAGGAAGGGAACTAACCAGGCATAAAGCTGGAGAAGTTTGCTGTGAACAAAAGTATGTGTATGGCATCTTGATATAACCAATATAGATCCCCCCACCACATGGCTTGTGTGCTGTACCTTGAAGATTTTCCTCTTTGTGTCTTTTGAAGATAGCATTTTACTGCTTTTTAATCATTATTTTTATTATTATGCTATTCCTTTGATCACCTTTTTTCTGATCAATCAAAGGGCAGAGGCAACAGCTGAGCCTCTAGGTGTAATGGCAACGCCCCCATTGCTCCTAGATGCTCATTTACATATAGTAGAACTTAATTTTTCTGAGCAATGCAGACACGTATGTAAGTGCACATGTAACAGGTCAGCCAGTTTCATAGGTGCAAATCTGCTGACCAGAGGGCCTTTAAATCCCATCTGCACTGCCTGTCCATTTTTCAGACACAAAATATCAACCAACCTTCCTTTTGTGGGATGTGTCCGAGGTGTCCAACAGCTGCTCACCCCATTCACCCATAGACATAAGATGAATGGATTGGTAGAGCAGGGTAATCTTTGCAGTGGCAGTTACCAGGTAGGTGTGGACAATCCCTTATTAACTTTACCCTGCTATCAGGATGCTTTCTGCATTCATCATGGCAGCACATATCTAGTAACACACATGGAAGTCTTTAGCAACAAGCTTTTAATGGTGATTTAGTGTTTTTAGTATTTCGAATGGAGAGCACATGAGAACTGCTTGGTTTTTCCATTGCTGTCAATATTGCATGTCCTAGTGATGTGCATTTCAAATAGCCCATCACACTGTAGAACATTGTTACGGCACAGTGCTTGCTTCCTTCCAGATTTCTGATATCGATTTAGTGATCTCTTTTTTTTTTTTTTTTTCTGAAAAAACTTTACGAGACGGCTCAAGCCTGACACACAATGCCCCAGTTACTGTCATATCTTTCTACAAGCCAGATGATGTTTTGCCTTATTAATGTGCAAATCTCATCATCTGCCAATAACCTAATGATGACCGATACTGGAACAAAGCATCTAGAATCAAATAATCAATCATGTATCTTCAGGACAAGAACCATCTGTCATCAGTTCAGTGAGCATTCATCTGAAGATGAGCAAATTTGGGATCTCCATTAATAACGTAGCATCATCTTCATACTCTGAATATCTCAAGTACTTTACCACCCAATTTGTAGATGTATTTTTCACAAATCTGTGGTTGGATATTTGATTTTAAAATATACAGTGAAATCTCTTTTAGGCGGCTGCCAAGAATTGTATTTAAAGTCCTGCAAAAATTTTTATTCTTTGACCTGTTAGAAAGGTGCTTGATATAATCTGTAGTGAATGTCATTTTCTTATCAGAGGCTAAAATTGAGAGTTTCCAATTGTATTGTCCAATTTTCTTATTGTACCTGGGTCATGTGACCAACTCCCTGACCTCCAACTGACCCAGGACAGCAAGCCAGTCACTTCTCTATTCATTCCTATGAGACTGAAAGTGAGGCTCCCATAGGAATGCATAGAAAATTAGACTTCCTGTCCACACATAAGTCTATGTGTGAGTTGCTGAGTCTAATTCCTAGTCACATGACACAGATAAGAAACTTCAGGATGATATAAGTCAAAAATTCAGCTACTGGTAAGAAAATTACATTCAATACAGATTACATCATGTACATTTCTAGCAGGACATGGTATAAAATTTTTTGTGGGAGTTCTTCTTTAAGAGTAGAGTTCTACGTGGTGGTCTTCCCAAAGTAGATGGGCAATATAATATATGATGAAACTGGAAACCTGGTATAGAAAAGGGGGTGGCCTCTCAATTAGGCGGTCTGTTCATGTATGTTTCACTGTATGTTATATTTTTACAACAATGTGAAGGACCAGAGAACTTAGTTTAGGACTGAATGTTTAAGTGGAGAAGCCAGTGAAGCTTCTTAAAAGGTATATTCAGCAAATAACTAGTATTCTTCATATAACGAAAGAAATTATACCGTTTTCTAATATTCTTTCTTTATCAGTGTCTACCAGTTTTTAAGAAACTCTACTTGTGGCCGCTCAATAGGAAATTTCCTTGTTAAATGGAGTCTGTCCTCCTTTAAGCCCAATGAAGTACAGTACAGCCCCTGACTTCAGATCACTAATTTATATATCCATACTCACCCACTTTCCTTCATTGTGTACCTGCAAACTAGCACTGGAACACATTAAAAGGACTCATGACTATGCCCATATAATCAAGAGGACTCCAGGATGAGTCCTTTCAATGTATTCTAGCGCCAGTCTTTGGGTGCACAATGTAGGAATATAGACATACAACTTGGTGATCTGGAGTCAGGGCAACGTTGTTATTCATGTACAGTAGAACTCAGGGCTCACTGGAGATGACATCAGACATATCCTTTAGAAAAAGTGACCAATCGTCTTCATAAATGTGGTTTTTCACTCGAACTTTTCTGGTTTAAATACAGTTAGAAATTTGACCTGTTGTTCTTTACAACAGGACTTGAAAATTGACTTAAGACCCATTTAAACAGGGTAGTGATCGCCCAAAAGATAGTTTGTGTGAATGTACATTTCTAATCATTGCCTGTATAAACCAGCAATCCAGCAATCAAACGATAAGTGAGGGAATCCATAATCCGTATTCAGTGAGCAAAAGAATAGCAGAGAAGACAGGAAGTAATTATAGCCCACTTACAAATTGTAATGGAGGACCATGCAGGCAGCTGTACTTTAAATAGAGGAAATGTATGTGAGAGTGGAGAGGAATTAGGCCCCATTCACACGACCGTATGAATGGGGCCGTCTCTATCCGCAAAAATGCGGGAATAGATGCGGCCCCATTTACCTCTATGGGGCCGGGAGCCGCGGCACGGAGCTAGCGGCTCTTTTGAAGCATGTCCTATACTTGTCCGTGCGCACGGACAAGTATAGGCATTTTCAATGGGGCCACACGGCGTGTGTTCCGAGCGATGCGGAACACACGCCGGGCGGCCACCGTATATTTGCGGGTCCGCAAATATACGGTCGTGTGAATGGTGCCTTTTGGAAACTTTAGTCCATTGCATGTGTAATCCTACCCACAGGAAGCCCTAGCAGCATCAAAACAAAGGTACAGCACAGACCTAGAAAAGATAATGAAGCAAGTTCAAACAGGTGCCATTACTACATGTAATGAGTAGAGGACAGAGGAGCCTCTTAAAGAAGAAGTTACAGGTCTGTGAGAGCCAGAAATCTTGCTTGTTTGTAGGTGACCAAATACTTATTTTCCACCATAATTTGCAAATAAATTCTTTAAAAATCAGACAATGTAATTTTCTGGATTTGTTTTCTCATTTTGCCTCTCATAGTTGAGGTCTACTTAGGATGTCAATTACAGGCCTCTCTCATCTTTATAAGTGGGAGAACTTGCACAATTGCTGGCTGACTAAATACTTTTTTTCCCCACTGTAAACATAAAAGGGTAATTTGGGAGCTTAAAAGGGTTTTCCGAGATTTTAATACTGATAGTGATGACCTGTCTTCAAGATAGATCATCAGTATCTGATCAGTGTTTGTCCGACACCCAGGCTGCTGTTTGAGAAGTCAGCAGCACTCCTGTGAGAGCCGCAGCCTTCTCCATGCTTACCAAGCACAGCCGCTATACATTCATTTGAATGGAGCTGAGCTGCGCCTAGCCCATTTGACCGATGAACGTGTCCTCACTGGCCTATGGAAAGCTGCTAGAAGGCCGCTGTGCTACTGCAGGCGTCAGACGCCCACCGATCAGATACTCATGACCTACCCCGTGGATAAGGGTACATTCACACGTCCGTGTGTGTTTTGCGGTCCGCAAATTGCGAATCCGCAAAACACGGGCACCGGCCATGTGCGTTTCGCATTTGCGGACCGCACATGGCCGGCTCTATATAGAGATGCCTTTTCTTGTCCGTGGCTCCGGACAAGAATAGGACATGTTCTATATTTTTGCGGGGCCGCGGAACGGAAGTGCGGATACGGACGGCACACTGTTTGCCGTCCGCATCTTTTGCGGCCCCATTGAAAATGAATGGGTCCGCACCCGTTCTGCAATTTTGCGGAACGGATGCGGACACATTCTGTGGACGTGTGAATGGAGCCTAAGTCAGTATTAACATCTTGGAAAACTCCTTTCATTTCTGTTCATATTCGGTAGACTTGATTGTGGATTTTATTTGCTCTGTTAAATATCACATTTTAGATACTCCTTAACAACAATTTTAGATGCGGCAATCACCATGGGAATGGTCCTCCTTAATGAAGCTGCAACCTCAAAAGGAGATGTTGGAAAAAGAAGAAGTAAGTTACAAGTTTATCATTTTAAGAATTTTGTTTTCTTGTGTTTATTATATGAAACCTAAAACACATAAACAACTTCTAAGAGACAGGGATCACCCCTATAAACTATAAAGTAATTCATCAATAGTATAAAAGACTCCGGAACAGATGTGGTCCCACAAACCGGCTGTGTGATGGTTAAATCAGATTCTTGAGAGCACACACATAATGAAAAGGACTTCAGTGTTAGTCACCTCTATGCAGCGCACGGCTGGTTTGTGGCTGCACAGTAGGATAATCCTTTTAAACAGGGATTACTTCTATACCAATACTATACTATAAGAAAGCCCTTCCAAAGTTGCATTGAATTGTGGCCTCTGGTGTTGTCTCCTTAGATGTCCTTTTAAAACCATCTTCTGCACTTTCAAAAGAGGTTAAAGCAATAGCTCAGATCATTGGGCAGTTATATATCAAGTGGCTGTGCATTTAATAGGTGCATTACCGTTCATGATCATAGCCTTAGTGGTAATGTTTTTGACTAGGGGTGTGCAAGGCTTAGAAACATTGAGAAACACTGATTTAGGTCAGTGACCTCTGGTACAGAGAGACTTAGGCTGGATTTACACAGCCCGATGGAGCAGGTGATTGGCAAGAAGGAAGTGTTCTTTCCTGACAGTTGCCTGCTTTTCAATGGAGTTGAAGCACAGTATTCACATGCAGTGATCACCTCCACTGTATAGGGATGTGTGATGGCTACTGCCGTCGCTCATCCTCATACAGATTTATTGTTTCTGAGTGCTGTTTAGCACAATGTGTTGCCCAGAAATGATTATTCAGATGTCTTCACCAACAATTATTTCACTCGATGAACGAGTGTATTGCTCGTTCATTAGGTGATCTGCGGCACCTTTACAGGGGCTGAATATCTTGAATGAGTATTCTTAGGATGATTGGGTTCTAGGTTTGAATCTGACCTAGGACAACATCTGCATGGAGTTTGTATGTTCTCCTTGTGTTTGCATGGGTTTCCTCCAGCTAAAGATGTTTGTTGGAGCAGATTGTTGCTAAAGGGGTCTACAAGTTATTAAATTCAAGGGTGTTTGTCTATTATTGTGACAGATAATCAGAATACATTTTATTGATGACCAGTGCAGTTAATTCCAAAGCATTCACTTACTTATTGTTGCAACAGTATGCCATGCTTCACCTAATAAAAGCAGGGAATGTTTTCCATTGGGTTTATGGACAACATACGGCAGCAAAGGATTTAGAACAGGGATATTCAGCTACTTTACGTAAAGGTCCTATTACGCAGGGTCAGGTAAAGTCCAACCTAAACACAAAGGGGCACATTTAGACGTCAGTCTTAATAGTGCCCCAGACCTGGCGCAGGCCTCTCCATAACTTTGGCGCATCCAGAGCCAGTTCTAAATGTAAGGCTGTTTCCGAGCGGTCTTACATTTAGACCATTTTCTACGCCTAAAACAGGCTGAGAAAATGATGAATGAGATGGGCCTGCCAGCCTGTCCCTTTCTGCGCCCACAATTTTAGACCTGGCATAAGTGAGTTGAAGTCACAGATAACGGCTCCTATAATATGCCTAATTTAGGCATATTTTGGAATAGTAAATGACCCCCAAAGAGTTAAAGTGTTATCTTATTCTGGGGATTATGTGAGCTACATTGAGAGAGATGCAATAAAGAGCGGCACTGAACAGTAGCAGAGCACGTTCAGCACATGCACAGATACAAATCATATCAAATCCTAGGAAATGCACATGGATTATCGCTAATTACGGTGCTTTGTCTGTGCCAGCCAGTAAAGCACAGCAAGTATACGAACGGCAGTGAGCGTTGTGGTGACTCAACTAACAATCAGCGTTACTAATGTGAGGCACAAGGAGGTGCTAAGTTAGCAACCCCATGTGCCTTACAATAGCAATGTCTTGATTTTATATTTTTTTTAATCCTACCTAGAACAGTATGTATAGCACGTTTTTCAATGAGATAGAGGGGCTCTGATCTACAACATCAGCTGTAAGTTAGAGGTATTGTCTTCAGCAATTTGAAAGTCATGGAGTCCTCTAGAAAACCACAGAGAATAAATTGTTATAGTAAGCAAATTGTAGACATTCAGCTCTGCTACCTCTATATAGCTTTAAAAAAAGTGTAACTACCATTTTGAGCCTTAGCAACGCTCCTCTGTCATCTGTTTACATAACACAGTCAGTGTTAGCAAGTCTCCACAGTTATTAAAGTATATTACAAAAATGGTCAGTATCACTGCCCTTATACATTACACAAATAAAAGTAGAATGGCAGGTACACTTTAACGTTTTTGCATTATTTTTCTATTTTTTATTATTTTTATTTTATTTATTTTATATATTTATTATTTTTCTATTTATGGAAACAGACGGGTCCTGATAAAATATTAATAAACCCTGACGCTCATCTTCCCTCGCTGCAGCCAGTGATTTATTGTTGTGGCTGCAGCAGTGACGACCCATGTCCCGATCTGGCCAATAATTAGTCTCAATGGTGTATGACACATGATCACTGAGGCCAATGATTGGCTGCAGCGGTGTGTGGGACATCTCTGCTGCAGCCACAACAATAACTCACTGGCTGAATCCTGGGGAGAGGCAGGAATGTTTCCGCTGGATCGGAGGGTTTTTATTGTTTTTATCAGGGCCCAAGCTGTTTCAATAAATAAAAAAAACTAATGTGTCAAACCCATTTAATGCATAGGTCATATTGGTATATTCATCTTCCAGAGCTAGGAGAATATGCTTGATGTGCAATAATTTGAATAAGTATAATAGTAGAACCTGAGACCGTGGCCTGTTTCTTATTTGCTTAGATGTATGTCCTAATATTTGCAAATCAGAATTAGAAAAACTTTCCAGAGGCCACATAACAGTTTGGCTGTAGACAGCAATGTGAAATGGCATTTCAATACCTTCTACACTAACCTCATTATTATGGAGATGGAAGCACTTACTTTTAGCTAAGCTTTGCAGTCAAACATAATTTTCTGAAGCGTAATAAATCTGACGTGCACAGTGACTTGAATTAAGAAAGTAATCCCATTTTACACTGTGTCTTCCTGTCATACACAGTTGTGTTCAGAGCTCCAAGCATTTATCCCATGTGAACATATGAAATCTGGTTTGATGGAGGCTTCATTTTATGTACTTATTTTTATTGTAATGCCCTATAGATAGCAATACTGTAAGCAAAGCAATGTTCTGCCATAGCTAAAACTACTGACTATAGCTGGTAGCGTGCTTCATCATTTCAAGAAACTGCACCCTGTATCAGCAGGCTATGAAATCTGCAAATGAAAGCATCTTCTCAAATAAATATAGCAGGAGGCATTTATCCTCCTACCACCTGCTTTGGATAAGTGACGCAAAATATTAAATGATATTGGCCCATCTTTACATTAAAAACCGTAGATCCTCCTCCATTGTGTATAAAGAAGCTTAAGGAAAAAAAACACATTTTTATTGGGAATGTTATGAAGTACCGCTGCTTGGTCTACAGAAAAGAATTGTGTAGGAAATCCAATCTTTCCTGGAAGCTCTGCACATTGCAGGATCCCTTAAGGGTGGAAAATACCACGCCAGTTTTTACAAGACTGCAGGACTGGACTATAGCAGTTGTCTTCCATGGGCACTAGTACTTTTGGTACTTAGATACCCCAGTAGGACAAAATTGTGTAACACCAGGACGGTAGCAAGAATAATATTATGAAGCACTGGCAGGCAAGAAATGTCCAGAAGCAAACTCACTGCTAAATGACAGGAAGCAACTGATGACAGCACAAACAGATAAAGGAGATGTCAGTCAAGCACTGGAGCAGACGGAAGATGGTGACGGTATACAGATTGAGAGAAGATGAATGACTGTGAACAGAATATAGATGACACTGACAGAAACTGACCCTAATCAGCAATCCTACTCCAGAGAGACAACAGAAGAACCTAGGACCCAGAGTCAAAAACCAAACTCCGCAGACAATTAAAGGGTACCTAAACCTTTAAAAAAAACATGAAGGGGAAAAGCTCTGCTCTGAACACTCCTCACTGAGGTACTGCATCTACAACTTTTATCACCTCTGCTTGATTTTCAAAGTTTGTGGATAGAAGGTATATGGGATCAGTAGTCCACACACTTTGGTTAGCTGAGCAGAGGTTATGACAGACAAAGACAAATTTGCAGAGTGCTCAGAGCAGTGGGATTGTCCCATTGTGTTTTTTGTTTTGTTTTGTTTTTGTTTTTTAACAAAGTTTTAGGTACAGAATCCACAGAAAAACAGCAGACCTCAAGGCTAGCATCAGTGAAGGGGCTACAAAGGACTACAAGAACCAAGCCACATGAACACAAATCTAGCAAAGAACAAGATGCAAGGAATACTTAGAAAGCTGGGCAAAAATGTGCATGTAGTCATGCTCTACCCAACAACTGGGGAGCAGAAAGCTTGACTATTTAAGGAAGGCCAACCAGTCAGAATCTCCTCCCTTAAATAACCAAGCTGATGAAGTTGATCATTTGACCTAGAGTTGAGGTGTAAGGCAATTGCATAGCAAGCGCCCTAAACAATGCCAGTAAACAGGATTTTTTGGAGCATTTGCAAATATGTGTAACTAAGGACTTCCTTTTTTACCTTTAGTCGGCATAGCGCCACATATATCCAGATTTATTTCTATTGCTTATTACATGTTGTGCAACCATACCTTTATATTTCATTAGTAAACAGGAGATGACTAGACAATATGGAAATCCTTGCTGTTCATAACAAAATCAGAGAGATCTAACCTATAATGATAGATAAATGTATTTTGTGTGATCCACGATGCCGCCGGCAGCTGATGTCAGTGGGGCTTAAACATTATCATGCTTAAGACCTTGCTGTGTTTCTTGTAGTTACCATGGATGACTTCTTGAGCAGAACTTTGCATGTTCTTGTAGCAGACACTGATAGCATCTCCTAGCCTCCTAACTATAGCGGGTTTGGAGATTTACTCCCCATTTTTTGTGCCATGTCAGCACAGATCATCTGTCTTCTGGAAATACTCAGGGATGGATAGATAGATTTGCCGCCCCACGTTTAATGTCTGCAAACATCTTTTCTCTTGTGAAGTACATTTGGTGCCGAAGCCTGGAAAATCTATCTGATTGATTTTAGAAAAAAAATGGACATTTGGGCCTAGAAACATAGAAACATAGAAGATTGATGGCAGAAAAAGACC
Source organism: Rhinella marina (assembly GCA_900303285.1). Lineage (NCBI taxonomy): Eukaryota > Metazoa > Chordata > Amphibia > Anura > Bufonidae > Rhinella > Rhinella marina. Next base: position 65,530 of record ONZH01004721.1, on the reverse strand, counting down.
ACCTGGTCCATCTAGTCTGCCCTTTTATTATCCTTTTATTGTTATCTTAGGATAGATACATGTTTATCCCAGGCATGTTTAAATTCAGTTACTGTGGATGTATCAACCACCTCTGCTGGAAGTTTGTTCCAAGCTTCTACTACTCTTTCAGTGAAGTAATATTTTCTAATGTTGCTCTTGATTTTTCCCCCAACTAACTTCAGATTGTGCCCCCTTGTTCTTGTGTTCAGTTTCTTATTAATAACCCTTCCCTCCTGAACTTTATTCAGTCCTTTAACATATTTAAAGGTTTCAATCATGCCCCCCTTTCTCTTCTTTCCTCCAGACTATACATATTAAGAACTCGGAGTTTTTCTTGATACGTTCTATGCTTTAGACCTTCCACTATTTTTGTAGCTCTTCTTTGGACCCGTTCTATTTTAGCAATATCCTTTTGTAGGTGAGGTCTCCAAAATTGAACACAGTATTCCAGATGTGGTCTCACTAGAGCTCTATACAGAGGGATCCCAATCTCCCTCTTTTTGCTTGTTATACCTCTAGCTATGCAGCCAAGCATACGATTTGCTTTCCCTACCGCCTGGCTGCATTGGTTACTCATTTTGAGGCTGTCAGAGATGACTACCCCCAAATCCTTCTCTTCTGAGGTCTTTGTTAGCACAGAACTGCCAATACGATACTCAAATAGAGGATTTCTTCTCCCCAAGTGCATTATTTTACATTTGGAAACATTGAACTGAAGTTTCCATTGTTTTGACCACTTATCTAATAAAGATAAATCATTCTCCATATTATCGACTCCTCCTGGAACATCAACCCTATTACACACTTTTGTGTCATCAGCAAACAAGCAAACCTTCCCTACCAAGCCGTCCCTTATGTCACTTACAAACATGTTAAACAGAGCAGGACCCAGAACAGATCCTTGTGGCACCCCACTTGTAACCAGCCTCTGCTCAGAATACGCTCCATTAACAACAACCCTCTGGTATCTGTCCTTCAACCAACTGCAGATCCACTGAATTATCCAGGAGTTAAGTCCAATTTTTGATAACTTCTCTATCAGCTCTTTATGGGGAACCGTATCAAAAGCTTTACTGAAATCCAGGTAGGCGATATCCACAGCACCGCCTTCATCCAGCACTTTAGTTACATAGTCAAAGAAATCAATGAGATTAGTCTGACATGATCGGCCCTCAGTAAAGCCATGCTGGTTTGGGTCCTTCAAGTTGTTTGTTGTTAGATGGTCAATTATCTTCTTTTTTAGTAGAGTTTCCATCATTTTTACCACTACAGATGTCAAGCTGACTGTCCTATAGTTACTAGCTTCTTCTCTACTACCCTTCTTGTGAATGGGTACAACATTAGCCATTCTCCAATCATCAGGAACATCTCCTGTAAGAAGGGACTGATTATACAGATCAGCCAGGGGGCCAACAATCACAGATTGGAGTTCTTTAAGAGCTCTGGGGTGGATGCCATCCGGACCCATTGCCTTATTTAACTTTAGCCGGACAAGTTCTTGTAGAACATCGGCCTCTGAAAACACTGGGGCTGAAACCTTACAACTAGAGGCAATGCTATGTCCAGCCATGTTCTGATTATAAAAGTCACAATCTGAAAAAACTGAGCAGAAGTAGTTATTCAGATGGTCAGCGACCGTCTTATTCCCATCTATATACAGATTTTTTCCATTGCTAAGTTTTGTAATGCCGCAGTTTTTCTTCTTCCTGTCACTAATATATCTGAAGAAGGTTTTATTACCCTCCTTAACAGATTTGGCCATTTCTTCCTCCTTTGAAGCTTTAGCAGCATTTATACTCTGTTTTGTCTTCTTCTGTATAATTTTATAAACTTCTCTGTCCGCTACACTTCCAGACTCTTTATATCTCTTATAGGCAGACTTTTTATCATTCACTATAGCTCTTACCTCTCTAGTAAACCATAGTGTATTTCTCTTTCTTTTCCTTTTGCTAATTTGTCTAACATATAGTCTAGTTGCCTTTAAGAGGACTTCTTTAAATGCCTTCCACTGAGCACTCGCTCTTGCTGTTTTATCCCACCCTTTTAATTCTTTCTTTACATATTCTCCCATAACCTCAAACTTGGTCTTCGTAAAATCCAATACTTTGGTTGCAGAATGGGATTTCTCACAGTCAGTTTGGACTTCGAACCACAAACATTGGTGGTCACTGGAACCCAGATTTTCTCCCACCTTCACCTCAGATACCAGATCCCCATTTGTAAATACTAGATCTAGGATATTTTCACCTCTAGTTGGCGCTTTCACCAACTGTTTTAGGGACATACCCGTCAGGGCCTCTACTATGTTCCTACTTTTGCATGTGGATGCACAAGGGATATTCCAATCAACATCCGGCATGTTGAAGTCTCCCATAACTACAATATCTCCCTTTACTGCCATTTGGGTAATCTCGTCCACCAGCGTAATGTCATGCTCTTCAGATTGCCCTGGAGGCCTATAGATAGCACCTACTCTGGTAACAGATCCCTTTTTATTTTGCAAGCAGACCCAGAGAGTCTTCAACTCCTTACATGAATTTTGGATCGCTGTTGATCTTATGGTATCTTTAACATAAATGGCGACCCCACCCCCACTTTTCTCCACCCTATCTTTCCTATACAAAGTGTATCCTGGGATGGCTGTTTCCCAGTCATTGCAATCTCTGAACCATGTCTCTGTTATTACAACAAAGTCCAAATTATCTCTACAAACTATTGATATTAGCTCGCAGATCTTGTTGCCTAAACTGCGAGCATTTGTACACAATACATGAAGAACATTACATTTATCACCAACAATTCCATCTACCTCCCTGACAACATTACCAACTTCATCCACCGCACTAACATCAGTATCTAAAGCACCAGCGACCACTTCATCTGCACCAACAACTGTATCCACCACACTAACAGATTGCTTGTCAAGACGCTCAATACCCTGGTTCACCAGAACTGTTCGGAAATCATTCTCCTCAATAAAATTTCTGTCCCCTCCTTCTAGTTTAAATGCCTGTCGAAAAAACACCTGAACTCTTCTCCAAGTACCTCAGTGCCTTTGTGTGACGGGTGCAGACCATCTCTCTTGTACATGTCCTTGCTACTCCACCTACTAACATTGTGACTAACAAACCCAAAACCTTCATCTTTACACCACTGCCTTAGCCAACCATTGAACTCCAGGATACGACATGCCTTAATATTTTGAGAGCTGACTGGCAAAATCTCTGAAAAACTAATGGAATCTGTCATTCTGCTCAGCTCCAGGCTGAGACTTTGAAATTCCATTTTCACCACATCAACATTTTTCTGGGACAAATCGTTTGTACCGAGATGAATAACCAGATCAACTTCAGTCTCCTTTGTTGCAGCCTTAACAATATTTGTGATCCGTCTTTTATCCCTGCTTGTAGTAGCACCAGGAAGACATCTCACCTCCTTCAGTCCATCCTCGTTCTGACCTAAAGCAACACCTCTAACAATCGAGTCACCAACAAGGAGATGCCTTCTCTTCTTTTTCATTCCACTTACTGCCCCTGACTGCTTGGTACCACTTTCTCCTTTGGGACTTACAACATCCTGTGCCTGAGTATCTGGGCCTGAATGAGAAGTTTCAATTCTTCCTTGAGGATACAGTAGTAATGAGAAGTCTCCTTGCTGTTCAAGGCCTGTAGAGTAGTGATAAATTTGGCTTCGGAGGAATGCCACCTTTTCCGATAGGAATATCAGTCTGTCTCCTGTAAAGGCTCAAAGGAATGTTGGCATAACCTTTATAAGAACCGGAGACCAATCCGATTTTGGAAAAGGATTGACTCTAGGTGAACACAGTTTTTGAAAGCTACTTTTAAACAGTAAACTGATTGTACCCGGACTCTAAGCCTCTTCCTAAATCCATTTTTGCAGTAATTGGAGGGTATCTCTGGAAAATGGTTCAGCCACCAGTATTCTTATTTGTACACACCATCTCTTGAAGTGGACACTATAAAGTCTTTTACTTCATGTGTTGCTTTTCCTACAGCAGCCAGGTGGGTGTAAACTGAGTCATCCTCAGAAGCATCCACCAAGGGCTCTCCTCTGCCAGAATGGAATGTTATGATGACACAAACATAGGATTAAACACAAAAGCAAACCAGAAATGTAATGGTATGGAGAAGGCATTTAGTGAGCATGGTTTGTTGTGGCAATAGATCGAGCAAAATTTCACAACCTTGGCATTGGCTTTGATCACTAGCAGGGTGATCTTGGTAATCTTGCTCTACCAGTTGATCAAACACTTTTGGATTAATTGTCCTCCTGCTTGGAATCATCGGGTAACTTCTGAGACAATCTGCCCATACCTTTAGTTCACTAATGTGGGCCACTGAGCTATTTTCAATGCATTCCTCCACTCAGGTCAAGACCCTCACCTTCTTGATGTATGTAAGTCACCATGGTGGCATTGTCTGACTGGACTCTTACAGCTCTGGTCAACAACAACTGTTGAAAGTGGAAAAGGGCTATAGAAACCACTCCCAGTCCCTGGCATTGGAGTCTCTCCTTGAAAGTCCAGAGACCTTGAGTTGTAGGTCCAGAGACAAGGGATACATTGGTACTACTTACTGCAGAAGTCATGAGTTATGCCTCTGACATGTTCAAGGGCGGACTGGGAACTTAAAGCGGCCCTGGAAAAAGTACTAAAAGTGGCCCCGTTTTGTAGTCAGGTCCAAATTAATGGAAAGCAAGGCCAGCAATACCATATTGTGGCATATTATACCAACCCAACAGAGCCAAACAGCACAGTCCATCACAAAATACCACCAGCAGAACAAAATACATCCCCAAAAACTTCCACTGGCCGGCTGTGAGGAGGGCCGAGGCGGCCCCCTGGGCATCGGCCCACCGGGCAATTTCCCTGTAAGGTCTATAGCCAATCTGCCCCTGACCATGTTTGAAATTTATCTGCCAAAGAAGTGAGTTTAATTTCTGTTGATGCAACATTTCTGTTAATGCATACTGACGGTGTGCTCCAGGGAGTTCTTTGACTGGTTCAAGCTATTAATCAGTTTTGTTTAAAGGGCCTAAAATACTACCAGTCTATAGGATGTCTAATAGTTGCAGACATTAGGCCAAATATTGGAATAACGTGGCTCATATTTGTGAAATGCATAGTTTTTTAACATATTAACAACCCTTACATAAACATACATTATTAATCTCATTAACATAATACTGTTTTTGCCAAATATTGCATCACATATAATAAATATGTAATATGTACCCCTTATAGTATACGTATAAGGTTTCAGGGTATAATTCAATGACACCAAATGCACCTGCACAATTTGTGTGTGAATGTGAGTAGATATAATGTGTGATGTGTCTGTGTCTTTTGGTGTGTATGCATATAATAGTGGTTTACTCTTGATTATCTTTTCAGTTATTTGTCTAGTGGGACTGGGCCTTGTGGTCTTCTTCTTCAGTTTCCTCCTGTCAATTTTCCGCTCAAAGTACCACGGTTATCCATACAGGTATGTTCTGGTGTCCATTTTTACTTATAAGCTTTTACATACAGTACATTGTAAGGAATACAGGATACAGTTGTTAGTGTACTTTTTTGGAATTGTTTTACCTGTTATTTGTTTTATATACCATCAATCAGCCACATTAATATAACCACTGACAAGTGAAGAGAGTACCATTGATTACCTTGTTGCAATGGCGCCAATCAAGGGTGTGACATATTTGGGCGCAAGTGAACAGTCTGTTCTTGAAGTTGATGTGTTTAAGACAGGAAAAATGGGCAAACGTTGATATGTGAGTGACTTTTAAGAGGACCTTTCACCGCTCCTGACATGTCTGTTTTTATAGCTTCATGCATTCTCTATGTAATAACAATTCTGGAGCATGTATTCTTATGTCTCTATGTTGTGTCATTCCTTTATTATTTCTACTAGAAGTTATGAATGAATTGCTAGCAGTCTGCAGTAAGGGTACAGAGGGGTGGTAACCAGTTGGGGGGGTGTAGCTACACAGTCTGAAAATGGCAGCACTGATTGGATAGAGTGAGACTGTGCAGGTACACACCCCCAACTGGTTAGCACCCCTCTGTACCTTTACTGCAGGCTGCTAGAAATTCATCCATAACTTATAGTGCAAATAATAAAGGAATGACACAACATACAATTTCCACATCAGACTTTTCTGGCACACCAATAAGATATGGTTACTGATGAGTCAGCATGCTTATCGTTTTGTGTACTTAAATGTAGAGTGACAGCTTATGGCCATTTTCGTAAAGCCCATAACTGGGTATCCCAGTTAGTGATCTCTACAGTTTTACCCTTACATTTAGAATTTAGTTAAGAAGCCATAAAAATATTTGGCAAGAAAACCTTTTTAATTGCTTCAACAGTTAGCTGAACTTGGTCACAGTAGAAATTTGCATTACATGGGCTAGGTTCACATATATCTTGTGAACTCCAGTAGACTGTAGTTCACTGTATCCGGCTTAGCTGGGTTGGGCCGCTCTCTCCATTGGATCCCCATTGACTACTATAGGATTCGGCCACATTCCAGTATAAATGCTGGGTTTCGGCCAGACAAAAAGTTCTGCATGCACGAGTTCGCAACGGACCAATTTTTCACATGTTGGATATGACTGGACATTGCCAGCAGTATTAACGTGGTTCCGGGGTCTTTATGAGTAATGCATATGACATATTTACTCTAACATCATGGCACCCTGCAATGGGCAGATATACTTGTCCTGTAAATGGTGATCCTGTGCTCAAAAGTACACCAGGTGTCTAAAACACATACTACATGTGATAGATTGTGAAGTGATAACCCACACCACTGAAGCATCTCATAAACTCATTATAAAATGCCAGTATTCAGTGATTGACTCTATATTTCATGGAGATATGTTCCTGTATATAATGAAGACCCTAACTCCATTCTCATAAATTTGACCAAAAAAATTACTTTGCCCTTTTGTCTTTTAATCACCATATTTAATTCTTGTATAAGACAATTGCTTCTGTGACATTATTTTTCTGAATTCTCATATTATACAGTAGTTTTCCAATTACAATGATAAATAATCAAAGCTCATTGGGTCTGTGATTTGGTGAGCAGACCACCAGTGTCACATCAAGAGCTGGAGCATAGTGGAATTGTGATTTTCTGCTATAGCAGATGAGAACAACACATTATTTTTCTCAGATGAACTGTGTGCATCCATTTGAAAAGGCATTAAACGGAACAGAAAATTTCTAAAATTCTGAAATATGTGAGTGCAGGAATGCCTGGCAAGGCTAACGACTGTAATTTGCATTTACACGTGTCAGAGTACACAAGTGCCATGCATAATTAACTTTATATTCAGGTTTACAGGTTTAAAAGGCCTATGGATAATTATTCTGATGGTTTTACATGTAATTTAGAGATGTGGAAATTGGTTCTTTGATGTTATGCTATCTTCAATTACTCTGAGCCTTGCTGTCACCTCTGAGGCTTATTCACAAAGGCAACAATGTCATACTGATCTTATTGAAGTAAATCATCCTGACGTTTGTTCTACAATATACACACATCACAAAGAAAGGAATTTGTTATATTTTACTTTTATTTCCCTACACTGTGCATAGCTTCAGATTTCCAGACTCTGTGGTCCTATTGTAGCTGTCTAGTTAAATGTATAGTTCAGGTATGGCCAACTTCCGGCTCTCCAGCTGTTGTAAGACTACAACTCCCATCATGCCCTGCTGTAGGCTGATAGTTGTAGGTATCTTAGGCATGCCGGGAGTTGTAGTTTTGCAGCAGCTGGAGAGCCTCAGGTTGGCCATCCCCGGTATAGTTATTTGCTGGTAGCTGTTGTATTTAGTGTAGTCCTCCAGAACCTTGAATACTAATGTCCGGCAAGAGAATGGTTAAGCTCTTGGGGCAGTGGGTTCCAACTCAAATCCACCCAGGAAGTCTGACCTGCAAGAAAACTCCAAGGCAGTGCCCTGGACTCTTCTTGCAAGTTGGATGTCCAGTAGTAGGAGTCATTATTGAAAAAAATGGATATGTGGACATCACAACAGGGTTGTGCCAGGATCTAAAGGGGTTTTCCAGGCTCCTGATATTGAAGACCTATCTTCAGGGTGTATTTCATTTCATATTATTTGAAAGTACTGATTTAACTTAGCTTTTGAGTGCTATACATAAGGTAAAGTAACAATAGTGCTATAAATACAACTGCTGTATGGTTAATATTAAAGGGCCCTTTACATGAGCTGAGAATCGCACAGATTATCACTAACAAGCGTTCATAGCAATGTTCTTTAGCTATTATCTGGCGGGTAAATGAACTGCCAATAACCCGATGAGCCAAAAAACACTTGTTCATTGGGTAATTAGATCGTTTGTGCAGCACAAAAATCCTCAATTCCAGGTGGCTGATGGTGCAGTGAAAATATGATCTGCTGCCGAGAAACAACAAGTCAGTACGAGGAAGAGCGACGGCATTAGATATTGCTCCTCCCCATGCTCTGGAGGAAATCACTACATGTAAATGCCCCAGTCTCCTCTGTTAGTGATCAGCAGATTGTCAGGAAGGAATGCTTCCCTCCTGACGATCTGCTGTAATATCGTCCTGTGTAAAGGGAGCTTAAGATCCAGTAAGGGGCTGTAAACTAGCAATAGTGCAATAAATACAACTGCTGTATGGTTAGTAGTAAGATTCAGTAAGGGGCTGTTCACATCACGTTTTTGACCTAAGCGTAATCCCTGCATTTAACATATATATTGAGGGGGAAAAGTATTCAAAAGCATAGTACACCATGCTCGTCAAATTTTTTTTTTTTTTTTTTTTTTTAACAATGGAACTCTATGGGGCCATCTGTCAGAGGCATCCATTCAGCAGATACATTTTTTGTATATGTTAAACATGACATGAACACAGCCTTAGATTTAGAGTGGTTGCCAGGTCATTTGTGGCACCTTTCAACAGAGACAGCTGATATTACGTGTGTGAATTTTTAGATTTCGCAACCTGAAGCGTTAATTTCCCTGGACTAATACTTAAAGGGGTTGTCTATCTTCACTTTTTTAATGTGCCCACAGCCAGCTGTTCCTGTTGAAAAATCCATACTCACTTCCTCCTTTTACGGTCCCCTGGCTTTCTTCACTGGTCTTCCTGTCCCTGTCTTTGAACTTCCATTTGGATGGGGTCTCATGCTCCACTGCAGCCAGTGACTGGCCTCAGCAGTGATGTGTCCCCAAACGACACGTCACTGCAGAGCCACGTGCCACTTGGGACATGTCATCGTTGAGACCAGTTAATGGTTGCACTGGCACACTAGACCCTGTACACATAGAAGTTGACACACGGGGACTGAAAAAACAGTGAAGGAAGCCGAAATGCAGCAGTGGTAAAATGTTATATTCTTCAAAATGTGTTTAGTTGTTCCATATTTTTATACCACTAAAATTATTGATGTTAATGTTATTATAAAGTAGGCTAATAAGTATGATGTAATTAATAACATTAATAATACCAGCACATTCACGCCTAATGAATTCTGTTTTCTTTTTTTCAGTTTTTTAATTAAATGAAATATACCAGCATTCCCAAGATGTCACAGTTTATGCTGAAGACAAAGCATTTTTGCTGGAACACTTGGCGTATATATTCATTATTCTTGCGTCGCTGGTTGTTTGTTTGCTTTATGTTTTAGTGCGGTGGTGTATTAATTTGTGAGCAAATTTTTATTGTTAATTAAAATGTAATTAGACTTTTTCATAGAACCATAGAATACACTGATCTTTGTAAATATGCATTTCCAGTAGCAAAAATCTCCAAACTAAATGTAGTAGGTTTACAGCATAGAGGATCCTTCACATGTAGGTTTGTTCCAGAAGTTTTTTTCCTCCAAAAAAAAAGCCAGACCTGATTAGCGTTTTTGTTTTTTAGATGTTTTTGCCTGTGTCAGGTCTTATAGCACCTGAAGTTTTTTCTTTTTCTTTTGGCGTGCCTGGAATTTTTTTTAGATTAAAGTTTGTTTCCCCCTGTGATGTCACTTTCTCTGTAGTGTTGTATGGGGAAAAATAATTGTTAAAAAAAAACATTAAAAACACTGACGTACACTGTGTTTTCATTTTTTTTAAAGTAGCCAACGAAACAATATAAGTCCATGGGAGAAAAATGCCCGACCAGAGCATGCTGTGATTTGAAAGAAATGCCATTGACCCAAAAGACGCAACTCAAGGGTGTAGAAACGCCACTAAAAAGTACCTATTTGTCCTGCATTTAACATATTTATTATTTGGACTAATAGAGACAGTTTTTTGGCAATAAAGAAATCTTGCTAAAAAGTGCCTGAGTCTTATAATCCACAGTCAGGGGAGCCCATCAGTGTCAGACCTCCCTCCCCCCAACCTCTCCGTTAAAGGGGCTGTCTGAGTTATGAAAAAAAATATATATATAGTACTATAAATCTGATGGGCAGCAATATGTAACTAAGTAAAGCAAGTTTTTTGCAAAAAAAAGTAAAATTTAAAAATTTAAAAAAAAAAAAAAAAAAATATATATATATATATATATATATATATATATATATATATATATATATATATATATTCCCTCATTTCCCTGGTTCTCTTCTGGCCCTTTGTTTACCTGCAGTAATAACAATCTCTGCCCCTCCCCCTGCTCTGCAAAGGAAGTGAATACTGAAGTGCTGCCCTGAGTGACATGTCTGCTTGCTAGGATACTAAGCAGCATGTTGTATGTGTAGGACTACAAGTCCCAACTGTACAATGACACTGCTGATACACACAGGATCTTCTCTCTACCTGTTCTTGTGCAGTGCTCTGTGGATCTTTTCTAGTCTGTCAGCTCCTGTGCCCAGTATTTGTCTTCTAACTGCCTGCAGCTACTGTAGTAAAGCCTTCGGCCCTAAATCTGTGATGGCTGAAGGGATTAAAATCTTATCTGAAAGAATCCAGGGAGAGAGCAGCAGCAGCCGGCAGTGCAGGGGACGTGGCCAGCACAGTGATGTCTAGTGTACAGACTCTTATCTGATCTCTCAGGCTTGTGCACGAAACATGAGCAGAACAGAGAGAGAAGCTGACATCACAAGTCATGTGACCCTGAGTGAAATCTGAGAAAGGGGCCACTGAAGTTAAAGTAAGTTCATTGAAAAACCATTACATTTGTCTAGTTAGAAACATACAACGGACAAAAAAATAACTTGGACAACTCCATTAATGATCCACCAGAGCAGTTCATGTAACACTGTGCCTGATCATTGAATTTGCTTCTCATAGCAGCCTCTTCCTTGACTGTAATGACTGTCCAGCTAGCCCTCTTAGAGCAGAGCAGCCAAGTTGCTTTCTCCGTTTAACCTAGTCTTCGTCATAGCCATTAGTCCTCTTGATCTGACAGACAGGAGCACTTTCACTTGTTTTCTGCCACCCTCAAAGATAACGGGGATATATTGTAGCTGTGTGCAGTGTGTTCTGATGGACACTGCTGACCACTGAGCCGTAGCTGGAGCTGTTACTGCTTTCCCTACAGGGGATCACTTACTGGTGTGTGAGGAGGTGGAAGCTTGTGAAGGACCCAAGATCAAGAGAACATGCCCACTGCAAACCTTCTGTTACCACATGTGGTTTATATCTACAAATACAGTGACAGCCATTTAACCCTATGGACTCTTAGTAAAAGAGATACTGTACCTCCTGTTCCATTTCAGGGTGACAGACAGGGCTCAAACTAGTAGTGCTTGTACATACCTGTTAATTAAATGTAATTAATGGTCCCGCTGATCTGGTTAATCAGTGGTAGAAACCACAGTTACAAAGGTTATAAAGCACACTGTAAAAACAATGGGTGAAGAACACTTCTTCATTGCAGCTGCTGTATTTTATCCCTCTGCTCTCTGACGTACGCAGTCTGCGAATCTGACAGAAGAGACTATTCACTTCTATTTTAACATTCAGGTCAATTATGATGGAGATACAGTTTGTATCCATTATAAGGGAAAGTCTGAACAGCAGAAAAGTCAACAGCAGTGTGAACATAACCTCTACACTTCCTTAGGCATCAGAGAATTTTTAGTTCGTAGTTAATACTTTTTCCTATTTTCTGTTTTCCAAAACCTGGGTGCGTCTTTTATAGCCCGAAAAAATATGCTAATATTAGCCATAGCCTTCCATGTAACTTCTTGAGCTGGAATTTTTTGCCTCAAATAAAAAACTCCACTAAAAAATCACTAACACATCAATATGCCATAAAATAGCCCCAAAAACTTAACTGATTTTTAATTTACAGTAGATATAGGTTTTTGCATCACCTACTTTGTATAGAGCAATCATCAAAAGTTTCCATCTCTTTTGACTACAAGAGTACCACAGCATGCAGCACGATTTTTACCATCATGCTAGCCTAAAAATTAGACATCTGATGGAGAGCATACCACAATACGCAGATAAATACAAAATTATTTACTGACAATACTAAAAACTGGCACAATAGAAGAGCAGATAAAATTTGAAAAATGGAAACGTTTACACTACGATATAACACTCCCTGGAAAACCAACACCTAGATCATACAATGTGTGTGAAAACCCTCATGTAAAGGGCATTGTAGCCAGCATATGGTGGATCCATTGAGTCCAGTTTTCTGTACCTATGCCAGAAAATCCCGTGAACCAACTCTTGAACAACATGTGGTCCTGTTTCAAGAAAACACTGCATAGTTTTTCTAATCCAAGCCACTGAAGTGGGTCCAGCACCTGTGACCTCTGGAAAAAAACAAACTTTTGCTGGGGAAAGTTGCAGTCAACTGATCATTTTCCCTGCAGGGACCAGTGGGGTCAGCCTCAGGTTTCTTCCGTGGTTTCCATGGTGGATTGTTTAGAATACATTTTGTGATTATAGACTAATGATTTCCAGCACTGTCCATTTTGAATATTTCCATACTCATTCAATCACACAGGCTACGTTATTTCTCTTTTAATAAGCCGTGTGTAGAAATAATCAGTCGGCACTCTGGAAGAAGGCGGTGGTTCTCGTATCCTGGTTTGGAGGCCCATACATCCAAGTAGAAGAATAAGATCAGCACTTGCCCTTTGATGCTAATAAATCTTCACTTTATTGCCATAAACAGAATACCGGCAAGTGTGATGAGTTTCGGTTAAGCCTTTTTCAAAAAAGGCTGTTTAGTTGAAACGCATCACATTTGCCTGTATTCTTTTTATGGCAATAAAGTGAAGATTTATTAGCATCAAAGGGCAAGTGCTGATCTAATTCTTCTACTCTTTTAATAAGCCTCTTTAGTGTGTTACATGTATTCCTAGAATATTAATAGGCAGCTATTTCTTTGTGTTACGTTATTTGTTAATCTTATGTTTTCCAGTGTATAATTTAGAGGAACAATAATCTCATGTTTCCAGGTGATTTTTATTATGTATATGTCATTATTTATTACAGTTGGTTAATGGTAGATATGTCTACTGTTATGTCATGTTATGATGCTATTAAAAATACATACTGCATTTTGTGTTTGCAGTTGCATTATGTAACATTATTTGGGGAAAATTGGATTTAGAGTATAAGACAAATGGCTATTTTTCCAGGACTTATTTATTGATGATCTATCCTTAGAATAGGTAATCAGATTGTCAGGAGTCTGACTTCCAGCACACTCTCCCCACCTATTCTAGAGAATCGGTAGATCACTTCAGTAACCGGGCACAGCCATTACACAGTGTAAGGAGCTGTGTAGTTTCAGTCCCTGGTTCTGGAGCTGCAGCTAGTAAAACAGCCGTATGTGATATTGGTGACCTGTCATAAGGATTGCTCATCACCAAATAAGTCCTGGAAAACGCATTTAATATTATCTGCCCACTGGGTGCCGTGAACTCCAGTCAGAGAGTGTTCATTAGAAATTGATTACTAACTGATAATGAGGGGCAGTAGATGAAAGATGATAGAACCTGAATACAGTGAAACCGAAAAGTAAATTATAACAGTTTTCCTTATTCAATCAGTATTGGAGAAATCTTACAGGAAACCTAGTTAATTTCTTCTGGGCCTTTGGCGTTTTTGGCTGAGAGGTACTGCACCGAGCATCACTCCTTGTAGAGAACCTGGCTCATCGATTTAATACATCAGAGTTACTGCTGTGGCCCAGGACTTTGTGACGAGGGGACATCCTCTGCCTCTGGAGAAAAGAAGGTTTGTACCCAAACATATAAGAGGATTCTTTACGGTAAGAGCAGTGAGACTATGGAACTCTCTGCCTGAGGAGGTGGGGAAAATTGGCTTCTACCTCACAGGGGTTTTTTGCCTTCCTCTGGATCAAATTGCAGGATAACCGTCCGAACTGGATGGACAGATGTCTTTTTTTCGGCCTTTTTTACTATGTTACCCCAGGAGGCATAAAGAAATGCCAGCTACCTCTGCAGGTGATCAAAGTGGCTGATCACAGAAAGTTCTGTCAGTAACCCCCCCCGATCAACTCCGTATTGTGAAATCTGTTCTAAGAAGTTATCCAAACCAGACACAATTTCAACCACTTTTGTCACCTGTTTCATTTTTAAATTAGGTAATGAATAAGTTAAAGGGGTTTTCAAGTGTTTTTGTATTGATGACCTATCTTCTGGACAGGCCATTAATATCAGATTGATGGGGGTCTGACACCTCAGTGATCTGAAATTGATAGCCTATCCTGACGATAGGCCATCAGTATAAAATACTGGAAAATCCATTTAAGTAATGAATTTAGGTAGTATTTCCCTCATGAGCTCATCTTACTGATTTCATTTTGGATGTGAAGATCAGCCGTATGTATACTTTCTCCTCAGTCCAGAATACTGCTGTAGCATGCCACAGTGCAAAGCGATCTTTCTCATCTGCATCTCATAACTTCAAGTGTATACTCTATGGTAAATCTTATCTGGATAGCTGATTATTTTTGGTAATCTCTTATTGCCTGCCCATACATTTCTAATGCAACACTGACACATTCATGGCATAAGCTAGAACAATCTCATATTTTTGGGGGTCCTACTGTTTTGACCCCTGCCCATTTTCTAGTATTGCTAGAAATGTTTTTTTTTTCATCTCCTGTCAGCTCCTTTTGTGTTTTTTCCAAAGGCCGCATGAGTTGACCAAGAAGCATCTGGAAAAGGTTACTGCCACTTTGGTGTGGTTTTCAGGCTCAGTGCTTTGATCAACACTGATTAGATATTAAAGGGGTGGTCCCCTTTGGGGAGCATTTCAGGCAAACCACCCTTCTTCTCGTCATCTGACCTGCAGAGGGAAGCATACTTACTTGCAGTCTCCCACTGCTATTGGGCTCCGGTCCCGCTTGTCAACATCTGGTTTGACAGGGGTCATGTGTTGGGTGCAGCCAATAACTGGCCGCAGCAGTGACGTGTCCCCATTCATCACGTCAATGGGTCACATGACGCAGGGGAACCAAAGGAACCGGATCCCAGGGGCAGGGAGAAAATAAGTGTGTCTTTCTGCATGTGTCCGGTGACGTGTGTGTGGTGGGGTCTGGCCAAAAGGCCCCCCAAAGTTGGACAGCCTCTTTAATGGCATATTCAGAAATATGCTGACAACTCAATTTTAAGTTCAAAAAGTTACAGCTAGCAGTAGGTCAAATGCAACAAATATTCCTTGTATTATTACTGCTTTTTTCAGCATAAATATGGTATGATAAAGATGGAACAATCACCTTGCTCCTGAAAGTCTTTTTATACATTTGCACCACATATAAAAGATTATAAATGTGATAGTGGTATAAAGCTTAATATTAACAATGATGACAGAGCAGCAATTTTATGCTGCGGCTTACAAATGTCTCCATATTCTATGTCAGATTTAGAATCCTCTGCATTTCATTTCAGACTTCATAACAATGTCTTATTTCCTTTAGATAGTATCAGAAAAGCCGACACTATTTCTTCCCTTTTTTTAATACATGTTTTGCTAAATCGATAGTTTAATGGCTGAACCTGACAGTTGATAAAATTGCTTGGAAAATAAAAACTGTTCACAAAATATGTGTGATTGACACAAAAGGTGAGTAAGAAACTTGAGGTTTGCAGATGAAACCATCCAGAGATCAGCGGTATGTTTTATGTTGTGTTGTAAAGGAGTATATTATATAAAAACATTCTGCAGTTTTTGATAAGAAAAGTTCTGTTTCTGGTTTGAATTTTAAAGGGGTTGTCCGGGTTCAGCGCTAAACTCTGACATATCCCCATTTTCACCCAGGCAGGCCCTCTCACCTGAGCATCTCCATTACCCCCCTCCCAGTGAAGTCACCAGCTCTGATGGGCGGGCTTTAGCCCAAGCCTCTGCCTAGCTTTACCTATGGAGAGCCGGGTACGTCACCAGATCTCCAGAAAAAGCCTCTCCATGAATCTCCATGAAATGCCACAATGCTCATGTCAGAGGGGCTGCCTGGGTGAAAATCGGGATATGTCGGGTTCAGTTCTGAACCCGGACAACCCCTTTAAGTTTGGTAATGACACAGAAAATTAATGGTTGGCATTCGCGAAAAAACTACCAATCTAGTGCTGGACACAGACTGCAAGAACGGTCACTGCAACAGGAAAAGCTGGGAAGATAGTAGGACCCACTGAACTTGGGAGGCCTGAGCTTATCTGTGTAACCATTCTCTACACTTGTGAAGCAAAATGTGGGGCCATGCTGTGTATGGTCCCACATTTCTGGCTGTGTGGACTGGAGATGTTGGAGATCCTGCAGCATTTCATCACAACTTTTTGATTTACACATTCTTTTAGTTGGACCAAACAATTCTAAAAATTCCCAAATTGAATAATTTTAGTACGAAAGTTTATACTGAAGATTATTTTATTAATTGTACTTTAGATTTATCGCTAGTGACATGAATATTAGAGACTTTATTTTTTATTATTTTTTTATGCATTTTTTCCTTTTTTTCCTCTTTCTTTAGTTTCATTGTAAGAGTTGCATTAT
Organism: Rhinella marina; assembly: GCA_900303285.1. Lineage (NCBI taxonomy): Eukaryota > Metazoa > Chordata > Amphibia > Anura > Bufonidae > Rhinella > Rhinella marina. The sequence goes on along the minus strand of ONZH01004721.1, from coordinate 48,526 downwards.
AGGATGTTTTGTTTACTTGGATGGTCTTAGTTTAAATGGAATCTATAAAAGTAGTCGTGCCACCATTAAATCTTACAAAAATGCTGTGAGAGATTCTCTTCATTTTAATGGCTCCCCCTGGTGTATAGGAAGTTGCTCGTCCTCCTAAAGAGGTGGTCGCACATGCTCAGTTCCATCCTTCAGCTGCCACTAGCTATATCTACTGTTTAAAGTTGTAACAGTTAAGTTGTTTGGCCTTCATTGCCGCATCAGCGTTTGGTTTTTTTTTTTTGTTTTTTTCAGCTCCCTAGAAGTGATCTCATTTCAATGTGTATGTAAGGTCAGTGCACATGATTTTGTAATTTCAAGAACTTTACAAATGACCAGAGGACATTCATTACTTATGGAGACATTGTGATTTGTCATCAAATAAAAGTCAGTTGGTGTAAGCTGTGCCGAATTTATATGTTTGGCGCATGTCTATGTGCCACAAACTGAAATGCACAGTAGCTGTGAGCTGATGTAGATTCCGGCTATAATTTACGCCAATTTTCTTAGTGTATATTATGACAAATGTGGAAGTAGAGGCCCTGTCCCTTATGCCAAGCTCCATCCACTTTTTAGAAAGCTGCCTGAGTGGTGAAAAATATCTAAAATAGTATGACTTTTTTATGCCAGAAAACTCACAGAATGTGATAAATTCCTCCCTGTGTCTTTGCAGGTGATTTGGATTTTTGTATCAGAAAAGTGGTGTACCTAAAGATATATAGAATTGCTTCTTCTTCTTTTTTTTTAATTTTTTTTAATGAATTATAATTGAATCTTGGACCAAAAGGACAATTAAGAAAAAAAAAAAACTTATATTGTAAGTGTGAAAACTCTGCTTGTGCTGTACAATATGTGGGTGCATAGCTGCTCCTCTTTCGGGGATGCAGGACCAGAGCGTGACACTGCAATTATCAGGGTAGAAAAGTGGTGTCACATTTACTCCTGCTGCCCAATTTGTTTATTTAAAGGCATTGTCCAGGATTAGAAAAACATGGCTGCTTTCTTCCAAAAACAGCAGCGCAACTGTCCATGGGTTGTGTCTTGTATCTCAGCTCAGCTACATTAGAGTCAACTGGGAAGAGCTGCAATAGCGAACATAATAGGGGATAGGGGTGCTGCTGTTTTTGGAAGAAAGCAGCCAGGTTTTTCTAATCCTGGACAACCCCTTTAACTATGGAAAAGCAATGCAAAACAAACATTTGTAATATGCCTTTTATTATTATGTCTTTAAATTGCAACGTGCACATGACTGGTACGTTTATATATAAAGAGTAGATTCCATGTACATTAGACTTGCTGCAATGTATAATGAACTGAGGTCAGTAGATTTACCGTGTTTCCCCGAAAATAAGACCTATCCCTAAAATAAGCCCTAGTGCTATTTTGCCTTGTTTTTGGAGTAGGCTTAAAATATAAGCCCTACTCCAAAAATAAGCCCTATCTACGTTACCGTATTTTTCGCTTTATAAGACGCACTTATTTCCCCCAAAAAGTAGGGGGAAAATTGCGGTGCGTGTTATAAAGCGGATATAAGTGAGCGTTTCCATTATGGAAGCGCTCACTTGTATATTTTCACTCCCGGCACCCTATCAGACCTCAGATTAGCCCACCCTGCCCCATAGTAATAAAATAAAAAAACGCCTCTTACCTGCCCTGCGCCGCGGCTCCACTCCGGGTCCGGCGCTCCACAGGCTTCCAGGGCCGGCGCTGCACTGTCATGACCGCGTACAGCGTCAGGACGTAGTGCGCGCACTATTACTTGATGCTGCACGCAGTCAGGTGACAGTGGAGCGCCGGACCCGGAGCGGAGCCGCGGCGCAGGACAGGTAAGAGGAGTTTTTTATTTTATTGTTATGGGGCTGGGTGGGCTAGGCTTAGGTCTGATGGGGGCATGCTGATCTGAGGTCTGAAGGGGGCACAGTGGGCTGGGCTTAGGTCTGATGGGGGCACGCTGATCTGAGGTCTGAAGGGGGCACAGTGGGCTGGGCTTAGGTCTGATGGGGACACGCTGATCTGAGGTCTGAAGGGGGCACAGTGGGCTGATCGGGGGTCTGATGGGGGCACGCTTTAAACCGTGTTTCCCTGAAAATAAGACCTATCCCAAAAATAAGCCCTAACGCTTTTTTTGGAGGAAAAAAAATAATAAGACACTGTCTTATTTTCGGGAAAACACGGTACTATGTTTGATTATTTCAGCAAGTACTTTCATTATTTTATGCTTTTTTCTACTTTTATGTTAGTATGTACACAGCAACTATGGGTAGGAATAAATTAAATATCGACATCTAAAATCATGTGATTACCTTAAAAATTTCCTTCTCCATCTGGAACCTCCAGACCAGAACCAAGCTTGTCTAGAGGGAACTGTCATCCCATTTTTCAGTCTTCGCTTAAGTGCTTATAAGAAAATTTCTTACAAATCAGCTGCCATGTCTGAGACCTAATACAGAAGGAGGTGGCCCCATGTGCACAGGAGCATGGCTGCACATATGATTATTATGAAAATGAGCAAAATGTTTGTTCTCAATAAAAGTGAAAATAATTCACAGAAAAAAATCTCCACTAACTGGTGATAGCATGTTCTTCCAAGAAAATCTTCCAAATCCAAGGTGAATTTAACAGTTTATGGACAAATCCATAGATAAAAGGGAGCAGTCCCAGTACCTATCTGCTGGGGTTTTGATATGCATGCAATATGTAGATGTGATAAGAGGACAGGCAGAGTTGTTGATATGTGTTATGTCTCACCTGCTGAGGTGGACCCACTAAGCCCCAGGTCTGGAAGAACAGGCCTTACACAGCATTGGACAGGTGGCCTTGGTGCAGCAGGACAGAAGCAGAAGAGTCGGTGATGCAGTTGGACTGGAGATGCAGGTGAGTGGCTATGTAAGCTGCACTGTAGTTTCAGCTGTAATGGAGTAGCAAGGTTGGATTGTGCAGAGTTGAAATAGTACTACACTGATGCCAAATTATGTAAGTGCAGTGATGAACCAGAGATGAAAAATACTTGGTGTTGCAGATCTGTAATAGTAATCTGTGCTAATGTTGAGCTGTTGAAGTGCAGGAGATGATGATGCAGAGTTGAAGAATGCTTGGTTTAGCAGAACTGTATTAACACTATGATAAGGTAGTAGAGCTGAAATAGAGGAAAGTCCAATGTAGCAGAGCTACATGCAGCAAAGCTGTTATACGTAGTGGAAAGTCCAGTGTAGCAGGATTGATATAGAGGCAGGGCCAATGTAGCAGTGTTGATATGGTGTTGATCCAATGTTGCAGGGCTAAAATAATGGAAAGTACAATGTAGCAGGGCTTATCTGATGGCAAGTCCAATGTAGCAAAGCTGGAATGGCGGAAAATCCAATGTAGCAGAGTTGAGTGCAGTGAAACTGATGTAGAGGCAAGGCCAATGTAGCATAGTTGAAATAAGGGTTGGTTCAATGTAATAGAGCTGGAATAGCGGTAAGTCCAATGTAGCAGACCTGGAATAGTGAAAAGTACAATGTATGTAGCATAGCTGAGTCCAGTGGAACTGGTGTACAGGCAAGACCAATGGTGGCTAGTCCAGTGTAGCAGAGTACGCATGAGCAGACAGGTAGGCAGCAGGGATATCGAACTGCCTGAATAATCTGGAGCAAATGCTAAAAAGCCATAATGAAGACCCTAGATCTCTGAGTTGGCCAAAGGACAATGTGAATTTGCCAGGATCCCGAATTTCTCAAAAATGACAAATAATATTCCAGGTTTCTAACCCTAAAACAGACCATACAAATTAGCTGTGGGCGAAGTATCATTCAGCTGACAGCCCTATTCTCCCAGGAGATATCCAGTGTGTAACCAGATGTGTCTGGTCGCAGCTTTCTCCTCTCTCCTTATTAATACCATATACACGCCTGGCAAACTGGGCATGTATGTATATTGGAGAGTCAGGAGACCAAATGAGCGTTTGCCAGCCAGCTATTAAAGGTGTATGGGCATCTTCATACATGGTAGATGATCTATCTTTTGGGCTTGGCTAGTCAGATTAGTACTGTTGCCTTTGTCCTTGTGTGTGTATGATGGTGAACCTTTTAGAGACTGAGTGCCTAACCCAAAACCCACTTATTTATCACAGTGTGCCAACACGACAATTTAACCTGAATACCAATATAGTGTATCTTCCATGTACTTTATCATTTAGCTATAATACCTGCCTTCATAGTGCGCCCTGTGCTGATGAATGGCAGGAAAAGTCTAAGGCATATTGTCATGCTTTACACTTTTTCCAGGGTGTGGGTGCCCACAGAGAGGGCTCTGAGTCCACCCTGGCACCCGTGCCATAGGTTCGCCACCATTGGTATAGCTAATCTCCAAGTACTCTGGTTTCCAACCATGCTCCAAAAACAGTACTGGCAATGCAAGTCAATTGACATTGTATTACATTGGCCTTAGTTTGATAAGGGAAATTAGATTGTGAGCCCTTTGGAGAAAAGCATGAGTGCGAGTGATTACAATGTGTATGCAGCTCTGAGGAATATGTTGGTACTATTTAAGCAATGGGGAATTAAATAAAACATTGCATAAAAACATATTCTGAAGTGACCTTCCTAGTGTACTGTATTGGCCTAAATCCAACAAACATACTTTAAAAAAATATCTAGCTGTCATGCCCTTATCTTCTCTGCTAAAATTCTTATTTAGATCTTAGGTTTGATTCATTAAGAACTCCAGGCTAATTTCGACTCCAGGCATCACCTTCCATGATCCACCCCTGCTCTCATTTTCCTTTACCTCTCTTCTCCTAGTATAAGTATATCTGGAACTGGGGTTTAACTTTTAATGGGCATTCTGGGGGAATCTAGACCTGGCCCTAGGATATGTCTTCAATACCACTAACTTTAAAGCTTTATATCCTCCCTATGCCATCCCTCCAAATTACAGGCCTCTTGACACATTTTGAGAATTTGTGTTTTTCTTCAACAACCCCCTCACGTGATCTCTTTGGTTCATGTTATGCTGGTTGGTGGGGAGGCAGAAACTTAAGAAACCTGGTGAACAGCAGTGATCTTTGACCAAAGACAGTGGTATTTGACTCTAGTTTGATGGCAGAGAATGTTTCTCACCTCTTTTGGAGATGTTTTTCAGCTCCAGGTACCATATTGCACATCTGGAGGCACTGCCCAATCGTCACCCTCCTGTGGAAAGAGTTCATCTCTCCTTGGATCGCTTTCTAAAAATTTTTAAAAAAAGATCTCCTGCAACATTTTATTCTGGCCACCCACTAGTTTTTTCTTCACCTGTAGAAATTCTCCACCACCCCATCCAGAGCCCATCAGGTGAACTCTGTAAAAATAAAACTGTGCCAAAACAACCATTTGGCCCAAAAACATTTTGCCCCAAAAAAGTGTAATATTGTATGATCCAAAAATCATATGTACCCAAAAATTGTACCAATAAAAACTTCAACGCAAAAAAATTTAATATGTTGCTCCTTCCATTCTGTGCCCTGTCGTGTGCCCATACAGCAGTCTACGACCACATTTGGGGTGTTTCTGTAAACTGCACAATCAGGGTAATAAATATTAAGTTTTGTTTGGCTGTTAACCCTTGCTACCTTATAGGAAAAATTAGCTTAAAAAAAGAGCTTAAAATGGAAAATCAGCAAAAAGAAGTGAAATTTTGAAATGTTTCTTCTATTTTCCTTTAATTCTTGTGGAACACCTAAAGGGTTAACAAAGTTTGTGAACTCATATTTAAATAACTTGGGTGTAGTTTCTACAGTGGGGTCATTTATGGTGGTTTCTATTATGTAAGCCCCACAAAGTAACTTCATAACTGAATTGGTCCATAAAAAGTGGGTTTTGGAAATTTTTGGAATTTTAAAAATTGCATCTAAAATTCTAATCCATCTAACATCCAAGAATATAAATAATGACAGTTACAAAATTATGCCAACATAAAGTAGACATATGGGAAATATAAAGTAATAACTATTTTATAAAAGCAGAGAAATTGAAATTTTAAAAATTTACACATTTTTGGTAAATGTATTTTTTTTTATAAATAAAGGTGAATTATATTGACTCAAATTTACCACTGTCATGAAGTACAATGTGTCACGAGAAGACATTCTCAGAATAGCTTGGATAAGTAAAAGTGTTCGAAAATTATTCCCACATAAAGTGACACATGTCAGATTTTGTCAAAGAATGGCTTGGTCAGGAAGGTGCAAACTGGTGCGTAGTAGAAGGGGGTTAATAAAATATTATGACCCTAAAACAAAGTATCTACCAATGTAAATAATAGCTGAGGAACAAAAAGTAACAAGGGAACAAGATTTACTGTATTACATCGATTGTACTAAAGTAATTTTCTACTGTTGAAGAAATATGAGGTTTCTGAGTGTGATTGTTGTAATCAAAGCCTAGCAAAGTATCTTGAATATGTTCAGTCAACCACTTATTTTGCCAGATTTTATTGAATCTCATCCTAGAGCCTAGGGGGATATGATATACTTAAACACAGTAAAGGTGACAAATGCTGGAGCTTCTGTAGGTATCAAAATGAGCAGGTGCAATGGACTATAATGACTGTAGTTAATGTTACACCAAGCAGGTGTATTACACCCATCTTGGAGGTAACAGCTGGGTGGTAATGTGGTGCCATCACATTCCTTACAAGTAAGCGTTGGATTAAGCTGTAACAACTAAACTTTTATCTCTAAATGGGATGCGCAGGAGGCTGACAACAAAAAGTTAATATGGGACCTGAAAAGAAGATGGACCGTGGTTAAAGTGAAGTCATTATAGTTTCTGAAGTGTATCTAGGGTAATGTCCAACATTTTTAACCCTTTCATGACCGGGCCTAAAAACGGCCTGAATGTCCAGGCAACTTTTTGTGATTTTGTGCATGTGGTGGTTTAGCGAGCCTAATTTTTTTATTTGACTACCAAAATATTTTTTGCATTTTTTTTTACTTGACACTTAAGTAGAGATGAGCGAGCATGCTCGGCGAACATGCTCGGGCAATTTTCGAGTAGTAGCGTACGCATCTTCTAATCTGTACGCTAATGCGTACGCATCTTGTAATTTGTACGCATTAGCGTACAGATTATAAAATGCATATGCTACTACTCGAAAATTGCTCCCGAGCATGCTCGCTCATCTCTACACTTAAGACTTTTTATTAGAATTTTTTTAGAGATTTTTAGAGGAATACCACTAATTCTTATTAAAAAAGTAATTATTTTTAATTATAGCTTTTTATTTCTTAAATATTAAAACCGACACAAAAATTAATTATTGCAATGGGTTCCCTATTTGGTGACGATCGTTTTGATATTTAACATGTATAGGTTTTACACATGTTATACGTGCCGGCACAAGAGAAGGCAAAAGCGGTAATAAACTGCTCCTGTCTTCTCCGGGTCCCCACATTGTCTGTGAGCCGGGACCCGACCTGCTCCTGCTAGATTGAAGGAGCAGGAGCTTTAATCCCAGTGCTGGAATTAAAGCGCTGCCTGCACGTTTATATAAGTGCTATCTGCACGGAGCATGTGCAGATAGGACGTATATAGATGTATAGCAGTCGGGAAGGGGTTAAGACTCACACAAAGTTTGCTGCTTCAGTTTTTAGATCGCTGAAAAATAGTACAATTATAAGCATGTCATGAAGTTCTTTTTTTTTTAAATTTTATTGATGAATGCATGTACACCAAATTTATGCAAAGACTCCATATTTCCAGTGTTGACTCTGGCCCTGGCATGCTGGATATTAGCTTTTGGGCCAAATCTTGACTGATTCCAACCTAATCAGTGGTTGAAGAGTATCACAATTTCTTTGTCTTTATTTGTCCTCCTGCGTTCTGAGGATTGACCACAGGTTCACAATGGGATTGACATCTGGACAGTTTCCTAGCCGTGGACCCAAAATCTCAATGTTATAAGTCAGTAAGACTAAAAAAAAGTAGCCAGCGGTTACCCTTTCCTGCCCACAGTTTTCCAGTAAATGCTCTGAAATCTTTTCAGTTGTCAAAAATTAGATCGAACATCTGAATCATGTTAAATAGTGAGTACTAGACAGAGAGGGGGGTATGCAGCTGCAGTGTCTCTTCTTCAGTATCAGTGGTGAAGGCATCTTACTGGAAAGAGAAAATAAACAGTCACAGAATTCAGGAGCAGGAGGAATACTGGCCAAAATATGCAGGTTAGGCACAACTTTTGTTCAGCATCTAGTATGTGTTGTAAAATAACATGTAATAAATCTTTATGTACAATTGCCTTTCATACTGGGTTGAGCTAATGATAAAATGCTGTGCAATATACCAAAATTAGCCAAGCTCAGATGCAATTTACTGGAACTGCCCCACTGGAACTGAAATGGGAGGGGTATCTGGCTAACTGGAAGTCTTTTTATCATATATTCCATTTGAAACATTTCCTTAAAGGGGTTCTCTGGGAATTTAAAAATTTAAAATACTTAAATATTACTTTATTATAAATATATTCTCATATACATTTCATTAGTTATAATGGTTCATTTTGTCTAGGGAGCAATCATTAGGAGAAACAAAATGGCCGCCGTCCTATTAGTACACACAAAACCTGTCCTAATCACACATCAGGACAAGTTACCTCACAACACCGAGCTAAAGAGCTGCCTTATCCTCCTCTCTGCTCTACTTGTCAGGGATTATGATCCTGAATACAGATGATAAGATCTTCAGCTGAATCTCTGTAGGAATGGAGTTCATGAGGAAACATGAAGTACAGAGAGGATGGACAGGGCAGACTTAGGTAATGGAGACTGCATACAAGAGCTGCTGCTCATTATCCACATCCCCGACTCCTCTCTGTACTTCATGCCTCATGAACTCCATTTCTACAGAGATTTAGCTGAAGATAATATTAAACTGTAGTTAGGATCATAGAAGAAGATGAAGCAGCTCTTTGGCTCACTTCTCTGAAGTAACTTGTCCGTCTGTGTGATTAGGACAGCTTTTCTGTGCACTAATAGGACAGCGGACATTTTGTTTCTCCTAATGATTGCTCCCTAAACAAAACGAGCCATTATAACTAATGAAAGGTATTTGGGAATATATTCATAATTAATATTTAAGTATTTTCATTTTCCTAATTCCCGGAGAACCCCTTTAAGTCTGAGATGGGCCAACACTGTTAAAATAAATCACTAGGTCCTCTTAAGGCTCTGTTACACTGGCTGATAGTTTCTGCTGAGTATTGCTAACGAGCGTTCACGTTAGCGGTCATCATGCGGTGTAATACCCCTGCTGATTGCCCAATGGAGGAACAAACGCTTGTTCATCAGGCAATTCTTATTTTTAAATATCCTTAAAAATTTGCGCTTGCCGAGGACAGATTGTGCTGTCTAATAGCAATCTGCCTCCGGCAAACCACTAGACATTATGGGGACGAGTAATGGCATAGCGATCGCTCCTCCCCATGCTGAGAAGAAAATCACTGGATGTAATAGCATCGGTCTCCTCCACTAGCTAGCAAGCGATTGCCAGGAGGAAACACTTCCCTCCCAAGAATCACCTACAGATTTCCCTATCTAATACAGGCTTTACAGTCCATAGAACTATAAATTATGCATTACAGTATTCTGTAATAAACTGAATCCTAATTAGTACTAAAGGTGTAGCAAATAGTAAAGGGGTTGTCTCATTTTATCAAGTGGCATTTATCATGTAGAGAAAGTTAATACAAGGCAGTTACTAATGTGATGTGATTGTCCATATTGCCTTAGTTTCTGGCTGGATTCATTTTTCCATCACATTATACAGTTGCTGTTCCATGGTTACGACCACCCTGTAATACATCAGCGGTGGTTGTGCTTGCACAGTATAGGAAGAAGCAATGGCCTCTCTGGTGGCAGGGACTGTGGCAGCTCACATAGGCTAGTGCTTTTTTCTATATATAGGACATGATTTGAAAAGATACACACTCTCTATATAACGTCTCACAGTTGACAATGCATATCGGAGCAAAAACCAATTGAACTACCTATGGAGCTCATAGACAAGATTGTGTGGAGACAGAGATCTGGAGAAGGGTACACAAAATTGCTTCACTGAAAGTTTCCAAGAGCACAGTGGCCTCCATAATTCTTTAATGAAAGAAGTTTGGAACAACCCAAACTCTAATTAAAACTGTCCATCCCACCGAAGTAATCGAGGGAGAAGGGCTTTGGTAAGATGGATGGACAAGAACCTAATGGTCACTCTGGCTGAGCTCCAGCGATCCTGTGTGTAAATGGGTGAAATTTTCAGAAGGTCATCCATCACTGCATCACTCCACCAATCCAGGCTTTATGGCAGAGTGGTCAGAAAGAAGCCTCTCCTCAGTAAAAGACACATAAAATCTGCCTGAAGTTTGCAAAAAAATAATGATTAAAGGACTTTCAGACTGTGAGAAACAAAACTCTATGGTCTGATCTAACCAACATTGGACGTTTTGGCTTTAGTTCTACACATCATTTCTGGAGAAAACCAGTCACTTCTCATCACCTACTTAATACCATCCCTACGGTGAAGGGTGGTGGCAGCATCATGCTGTGGGGGTGTTTTCCAGCGGCTGGAACACAGAGAGACTGGTCAGAGTTGAGGGAAAGCTGAATGAAGCAAAGCGTGGAGATATTTTTAATGAAAAAACTGATCCAGAGTGCTCTGCACCTTCCAACAAAATAGTGACCCTAAGCACACATCCTAGAGAAGACAGGAGTGGCTTAGGGACAATTCTAAGAATCTTAAATATGGTCCTCATCCAATATGACAAAGTTTGAGAGCATCTACTTAGAAGAATGGCAGAAAATACCTGTAATCACTGCCAAAGGTGCTTCAACTAAGAAATGAGTCAATGCATTATTTTAGTTTTTCTATGTTGTATAAATTAGCAGAAATTTGGAATGCTCTGTTCCACTCACATTCTACATAATAGACAGTAGGAAGCTGATGTCTGTTTTAGGGCACCATTTCCCATTTCCTCTTACCTAATGGATTCCTGTGCAAGTGCGCTAGATGCACATATGGAATATCTGTCCCTGGTTTTTATTGAGGGTTGTATCTTTTCATGAAACCACAATCTGCACATTGTACAAAGCATCTGGAAATATGAGTCTGTCTGGGTGTAACTACAGAAGCAGATATATTTATATGGATTCCTGCATTTATATTTTCTGCATCAAGAACTGAAAGGTGTCAGGAGTCATCAATGTGTATATACATCAGTGGAAAGTTGTAACATAAGCAAATCCTTGTTGTTTTAGGAAATTGTGCTGCCTTCGGACTGTAACAAGTGGTGCTTAGGGTATTTTTTATCCAAGTTGTTTTCCATTAAAAGTGTTCTTTGGTATAATTCATCTTGATTTTTTTTTCTTTTTCCTTTGGGGTCTCTATAACAGCACCTGCTATGCCATTCTTACTATCATACTGACAGTGATTTATCAAATACATTAAATCTGCTATATCTCTTGCTGGCATAGCTTATTTTTCAAATATTAAATCTTTGAATTGTCCCCTCTAGTCTGCCCTGACCTTCTTAATGTATCTTTATATTGCTTTAAAGATGAAATGTGACTTTATTATGAAGCCTGTTTCCCGATACAAAATATGAAGGTATTAGCACCTATTGAAACAGTTCAGAAGGCAAAAGAAACATTGCAGATACCCAACAGCTGAATAAACCAAGGAACTACCGGATATATTATGTACAATGCTACAATAAAATAATTTAAAGCTTATATTAGCTGCTAAACAAATACATCTTTCTATCATCTTTCTATTATGTTTATCCTGTAAAATTTTCTGTTAAGTTTTTTCTACAAAATAAATCTTATTGAACTGTTTTTTTTGGACTGCACCACAAATATGCATATTACATAAAACTCCAATATCTATTCACAGATATTCATATATACGTAACGTAATGTGACCCAAAAGGGAAGTTCATTTATCTAAACTCAACATTATTCTCTTCACACTTGGCTTGAATTAGATTACGGCACTTCTATTTAGATAGCAGATAACTAAACTATATGTTTGACCGTGTCTTGTGCATTTATTGTAGACATTCCTTATATGAATTGTTATGCAGTGAAATGTCTCAAGAAACCAGGTATGACAGTACGTCTTAATAATAGCTAACAATTTAAGTAAAATCAAATACAATGGAACAGCACTCTGCTTACACAAAATACTGCATAAACGAATGCTATACTCACTATATAAATCAATGAGAGGTTCTTAGCAAATACATTTTAGCCAAAATTATTTGTGTCCACCGCGGCAAGGTGACCTCTACTGTACAGGAACCTATGCTAAATGCTGCCTTTTCTGGTGCCAAGTGGCCTGCAATGCATTCAGGACAAGCAGATTCCACATGCAGTATCTACTGGACCCCCTCGGTATGTTATACTCACTATATAAACGGGGATATCAAGTTTCAGCTTTATACTACACTAGTAGCATACAAAGCCTGTGGGAAAAATTGGTTAGTAAGAAGTGCATGACTAAACAGGAGACTGCCAAACCTCTAAATATATACTGCAAAGACAAAAACAAAAATGAGCACATCCTAAGACGCAAAATCAAATACAATGCTACAGCACTCTGCTTGCACAAAATACATGATCACAAAATGTATATAATGCTATACTCACTTTTTATTGTAAATGAATGAGCTTCTTGTATTTGCAGTAGATATTTGGAGGGTTGGCTGTCTCCACTTTAGTCGTGCACTTCATAATAACCCGTCTTTCCCACAGGCTTTTTAATTAGTGTAATGTAATGCCTAATTCAGACATCCGTGGAGCACAGTCCGTGAAAACCCAGACTGTGCTCCTGAGGGCAGGAGCGCACGGCGTCATTGATTGCTATGTCGCTGTGCGCTTATTGAGGCCGCCGCTGTACAGTAATATTCTCGTATCAAGTGTATCACTGTACAGCGGCGGCCTCACTAAGCGTGCGGCGTCATAGCAACCAATGGACTGTGCGCCACAGATGGCTGAATTAGGCATAAAGCTGAAACCTGCTCATTGAAGGTTTACTAGCACCAGGAATGCACTTGGAATCTGCTTGCCCTGAATTCATTGAAGGTGAATTGGCAGCAGAAAAGGCAGCATTTAGCACAGGTTTCCATCCAGTAGAGGTCACTCTGCCGTGGTGGATGGGCACAAATAATTTCATCAAAAGACAAAAAAAAATGTATTTGCTAAGAACCTCACATTTATTTATATAGTAAATATAGCATTATCTCTTAATAATATAAAAATGAGTTTCTGTCTGTCTGTCTGTCTGTCTGTTCGTTCTCTATGCGCGACCAAACTACTGGACCGATTTTCACCAAATTCGGCACACAGGTACATCAGCTGTCCGGGAAGGTTTTAGACCAGGTCTCATCTCTCTAGGACGTACCGTTCCCGAGATATTCCCAAAATATGATCTCCATTAGCCAACATTACAACTGGGAGCTTTGGTTTTAAACTCCAACTGCCATTCTCTGCAAAGGCACACACAGGGAAGGCATGTTTCCATAACAACCAGGTAATTATCAGCAGCTGAGGATCTCATCCATTTCTATTTACTGACACTGTTAAAGGTATTCCGGTTACCATAAATATAACTTATGTGTTTTTCTATTACTACAGTTCAGTAGTAATAAAAGATGTTTTCCTCCACTGCTGCCTATTGCGTGGGCTCATAAAGAGGCATGGTATTGACCTTTAATTCAGGCCACCCTAAAAGAAGTACTTAAAACCCCCGCCCCAGGTCTCACTAAGCCACACCCCCAACTATGACAGGCCACACCCCCTTTCACTCCGCAGCCAACAGAGATTGAAAAAATAAAGGTAAGAATCAACTTCTGTCAGCTGCAGGGATGGGTGGGAGGTTGACTTTCTTTCTGCAACAACACACACAAACATTAAATAAAATAGATTAAATCCACCCATGCGAAGCGTCTTGCTAATCCACGCCCCCGACTGTCAGGTCACGCCCCCTCCCACTCCGCAGCCAATGGGAATTGAAAAAATGAAGGTAAAAATAAACTTCTGTTTGCTGCAGGGGTGGGAGGGTGAATTTCTCTCTGCAACGACACACAAAAATTTTAGATGAAATAGACTGATTATAGACTACAACTGTTCGAAGCCTTGCTAAGTCACGCCCCCAACTCTGTCAGACCACGCCCCCTCCCACTCTGCAGCCATTCTGCAACGACACACAGAAACATTAAATGAAATAGATTAAATCACCTATACGAAGCGCTTTGCTAAGCCACACCCCCAACTCTGTCAGGTCATGCCCCCTGCCACTCCGCAGCCAACAGGGATTGAAAGAATGAAGGGAAAAATAAACTTCTGTCAGCTGCAGGGGTGGGAGGGTGAATTTCTCTCTGCAATGACACACAAAATTTTAGATGAAATAGACTAATTTCAGACTACAACCGTTCGAAGCATCTTGATAATCCACACCCCCAACTCTGCCAGGCCACGCCCCCTCCCACTCCGCAGGCAACAGGGATTGAAAAAAATCAGCTGCAGGGGTGGGAGGGTGAATTTCTCTCTGCAACGACACACAAAAATCGTAGATGAAATTGACTAATTTTAGACTACGACCATTCAGTACTAATAAAAGATGTTTTTTTTCCACTGCTAACCATTGCAGGTCCCCATAAATTACCATGTCATCGACCTGTAATTCATGCCACTCTGACCCCCGCCCCAGATCTCGGGAAACCACGCTCCGACTCTGTCAGGCCACGCCCCCTCCCACTCCGCAGGCAACGGGGATTGAAAAAATGAAGGTAAAAATCAACTTCTGTCAGCTGCAGGGGTGGGAGGGAAGTTGGATTTCTTTCTTCAACAACATACAGAAACATTAAATGAAATAGATTAAATATACCCGTGCAAAGCAATGTTTTCTTCCACTGTTACCCATGGCGTGTCCTCATAAATTACCATGGCATCGACCTGTGATTCTGGCCACCATCAAAAGAAGGACTTAAAACCCCACCCCAGGTCTTGCAACGTCACGCCCCCGACTCAGTCAGGCCATGACCCCTCCCGCTCCGCAGCCAATGGAGATTGAACAATTGAAGGTAAAAATCAACATCTGTCAGCTGCAGGGATGGGAGGGAGGATGACTTTCTCTCTGCAACGACACACAGAAACATGAAATGAAATAGATTAAATATACCCGCGCTAAGCAATGTTTTCTTCCACTGCTACCCATTGTGTTTCCTCAAATTACCATGGCATTAACCTATAATTCAGGCCACCCTGAAATGAAGGACTTAACCCCCCCCGTGTCCCATTAAACCACACCCCCTCCCACTCCGCAGCCAATAGGGATTGAAAAAATGAAGGTAAAAATCAATTTCTGTCAGCTGCATTGACTTTCTCTCTGCAACGACACACAGAAACATTAAATAAATAGATGAAATATACCCAGGCGAAGCCGGGTCTTTCTGCTAGTACTGTATATTTTATGATCATGTGTTTTAAAGAGAGTGCTGTTGCATTTCCTATTTTCAGCCATGGTGACGTCTTAGGATGTGCTAATTTTTGTTCTTGCCTTAACACTATAGGTACAGTGATTCATCGGAGCTTTCTGGATTTTCTTTTTTATTATTAAAAGCAGCAGTGAAAAAAATATTCACTCTACTGACTAAAAGAACATGGTACATATCTGCAAAAAAAAGAAAGACAGGCACATAGAGCATGATTCAAAACATATAGCAAATTTCAGTTGAGGTTTAGCTGCCCTTTAAATGTTTTAATTTGCGGGATTAATTATGTTTTGCTTTTGCACCTAATAAAGATATTGATCAAGATTGTACACAGAGGGATTTTTAGGGCCCCATAGCAAAACATAGTATGGTCCCCATGCCCCACCAAGCTTCCCAGTACTCATGTGACAATCACTCCCAGGCAATGTAAAGCGCAATGCCCCATATTTCTGACAAAAAGTGTGATAAACCACCTCACCCAAATTATTAAGCTTCTATGTTGGAAAAAGTGGAATGCATGCCTTATAAATATTGTACTCCTTCTGACCACCATATTTCTCAATGTATTTACACCAGACAACTGGCATAAATACATAGATAAATCTGCTTCCCTACAATTACAAAGATGGCTGCCTACAGCCACCACTAGAGGTAGCTCCATGCTCCCTGTATTTATTTACTGAAATAACTATCATTTCTGAAATAATCTCTTTGCATTGGGCACCCCCTAGTGGCAGCTGCATGAAAATGCATTTTTTTTTCTTGTTGGATAAAGAAAGAAGTACAATTCCAGCTCCATGCCCTCTCCCCTTCGGGCCCCATAGCAGTTGCATGGTGTGCCTCCATCGAAGTTACCCCACTAATATTGACATATGTTTCATTTTTTATGTGATTACTTAAACTCCAGGGATATTGTAGCTTATATAATACAGAATATTGTCTGATGTTGGTTCATCATTTGTAAGGAGTAAATTAATAGCTTTTGCATACAATTCATACATTATTCATACATTAGCATCTACATACATTTCAACTAGAGATGAGCGAACGTGCTCGTTACGAGCACTGCAGCGCTCGGCTCCCCTGCGAACGAATGCCCGCAGGCATTGCGGATCCGTCCTCACCTGCATGTAAGTCAATGGGGACGGATCCATTTGGTATGACACTCATACCAAACGGATCCGTCCTCCTCACCCGACTGAAAGTCAGTGGGGACGGATCCGTTTGGTATGAGTGTCATACCAAATGGATCCGTCCCCATTGACTTACATGCAGCTGAGGACGGATCCGCAATGCCTGCGGGCATTCGTTCGCAGGGGAGCCGAGCGCTACAGTGCTCATAACGAGCACGTTCGCTCATCTCTAATTTCAACATATTTTTTCAACAAATCCACAGTGTCCATAAAAAGGTGAGCAACTGCAAATACTTAACTATACATATTTTGATGCAACCTTTAGTTTTAAATGTTACATGTTCCTCCTTTCATACATATGACTGCTTTTAAAAGTATGTTGAAAACAGATCCAGTTTATCAGATCTAACCTAAATCATCTTGCTCATAAAGAGGACCTGTCACTTCTCATGATATGTCTGTTTTAGTAACTACATACAATGCAACGGCACACTGCCAACCAGATAAAGCACAACATGCCATAGAGCTATGAGGTATTCTGGAGCTAATGCTATGCTTGTTTAGTAAATTAGAGATTCTTGGCAAACATATTTTGTACAAAATTATCTGGGCCCGTCCACCAAATCATCCAGGTGATCTCTGTAGAACGGGAATCTAACACTGTTTCTTACCTGTTATGTGCCAACCTTGGCTTCCGTATAAACAGGGGGTGTTTGGTTCCACATGCATGCTGGGTCCCCTCTGCCTTTTGCCATTTATGGTGCTTCAAAGGCCTCCACTAATACAGGGATGCAGGTACCAACATGCATGCCGAGTCCACTCGGCTTTATAGTTACACTAATTAAAATCAGCCTATGGGGCAGACGGGGTGTTAGGTTCCCGTCCTACAGAGATCACCTTGACGATTTGGTGCACGGGCCCAGATAATTTTGTACAAAATATATTTGCCAAGAATCTCTAATTTACTAAACAAGCATAGCATTAGCTCTAGAATACTTCATATCTCTATGGCATTTTGTGCTTTATCTGGTTGGCAGTGTGCCGTTGCATTGTATGTATTTTCCTTTCCTTGTGCATTTAGCCATAGCAACGTGCACCTGCGCACTGGGATGTGCTGACTGAAATTCCCCTTTTTTTCTTTGTCTGTTTTAGTAACTACTTGCATTCCCCATATAATAACAATGCTGGAGCGTCTATTCTTATGGCTCTATGTTGTGCCATTTCTCCGTTATCCCTAGTTGAAGTTTATGAATTAGAGGGGTTGTATCCTCTCAGACAATGGGGGCATATCGTGAGAATATGCCCCCATTGTCTTATAGGTGTGGGTCGTAAACGGAGCCAGCAAAGTCCTGAAGGGCAACTGCGCTGCCCTCCACTCATTTCTATGGTGATGCCGAAAATAGCCGAGCATGTCCCTCAGCTATTTTTGGCAGGCCAACAGGAAGACTTTGTGGTTGTTTTATCCATCCATTGTCTGAGATGGAAACACTCCTTTAACTGCCATCTTTGTGTTACCAGTTTGGGCGTGTCACTGCACAGTCTGCCATTATGCAGTCACTGCTGCCCCCATTGTCTGATAGGATTGAATGGGAGCGCACTGCGCTTGCTTGGGCACTGCTCCCATTCATTTCTATGGGGCTGACGAAAATAGCTCAACCAGTGCTTGGCTGTTTTCGGCGGCCCCATAGAAATAAATGGAGGGCAAGCTGCACATGCGCAGTGCACCCTCCACAATCTTCAGGGGTCCGTTCTTGATGTAGGTGTGGGTCCCAGAGGTGGGACCCGGACCTATCAGACAATGGTGGCATATCCTAGTGATATGCCCCCATTGACTGAGATGGGAATACCCCTTTAATGTTAATGTTTTCACGTAATTTGTACAAATACAGACAGAAAACATGGTATATATTAGGTAAAGTTAAAAAAAATAATTCAAATCGGGTGGAATTATAAAAAAAAAAAATATTCCGCCACAGTTTTATCAGTTTTGTTTTTACAGCCTTTCCTATGCAATAAAATTGACCTGTTACTTTCATTCTCCAGATCACTACGATTATAATGATACCACATATGTGTAGTTTTTCTTGTGTTTTAATACTGAAAAAAATTAAAAACTTTGGAAGAAAAACAATTTTTCTTTGCATCACGATATTTTTTATTTTTATGTGTATGGAGCTGTGTGAGGGCTTTTCGTTTGCATGTGCTCCTGGTTTTATCTTTCTAGACAGCAGACACCCGGTGGAAATGGCACCCACTGCATGTGCGAGCTTGTGCCATATTTAAAGTTCAGACCACCAACCTATATATGCGTATGGTAGTCGGGAACCGGTTAAAATACTGCAGTCAGTGCAAACAATAGTGTGAATACTGCCACAGCAGAAAGGGACTGTTTTTTGGATCACTTTTACCCGAAGCAATACATCAGCTGAGGATTATGTTTATACATTACACCAGAGTCCTTTTATAGGATTCCAGGACGTTCTGTGATAATAGGAAATAAAAAGTACACCCCAAGGTTTCATGCATTTGGAAATAATTGAAAAACCTTGGATACTATATGTTTTGTTTGCATTAATTTACAACGTTATTGTATTTACATCATAGTGGAAGTGAATGGACATTCTAGACTAATAGCAGGTCCTGTACTTGAATCCTACTGCCTGAAAAGGGGTGTTTTTCTGAAAAAGTATACACGTTAAATGACATCCTTGTAACGGTGAACATAAATGCCATATAAAATAAGAGCAACGTATGTTGAGCTATATCACAAAGTGTGCCTAACAAGAGTGCCAAGATAACTTCTATTGAAACATGGATATTTGAGGAAAGGTAGAGTTCTGAAAGCCTGATCAGTTTTGATAGATATGATGCACATGAGACAGGAAAATGACTAATGCTGATCTTTATACAGAACAATCTGATAAAACCAATTCCATTACAGGGAACGTGATGGATGACACAAGAGGACACATTTTTCCTAGGAGAAATTATAAACAAACATGTGAAGAAGAGATACTTAGACCATCACAGATAATGATTTGATTGATGGCAAAACACACAAGGGTTCCTTTGAGCTGAAGTAGAGTCTACTAAGAATTATAGACTCAACAATGTTTGTTCTTTGAACTAAGCTTTAAACTTCAGACATAGCTGACAATACTGGGCAATATTAGAGCGTTAAGAGCAGCTTGGAATAATTGTCAAAGCTTTAAGATCAAATGATTGAAGGTGCCTCACTGAAAATGTTTACTTTTTACAAAAAGAAATAGAAGAGAATAAAAGAAAATACATTTAAAGAGGTGGCCCACTTTAACATTGCTTTTCCACATGGGCTGGAACTAGAAGCACAAGAAGCCACTTACCAAAGCAGGGTTTTTTTCTGTGCCACATCTTTTGATGCAACCCTTTAAAGAGTAACTAAACTTTTTTCTATTAAAAAATTCTAAATAGCCCCAAAATCATTTTTGGACTGTACTGCTTCTTAAAATCATCATTCCTGTACAGGGCTGGCACTGCTGCAGTGGAGAAGGCTGAACAGGAGGCAGCACAGCTAGCTGCTCCTGCCTGTGCTCCCCTCAAGCTAATTCTGGCAAGGCACATCAGTACCCTGTGCCCTGTACCGATGTGCTCTGCCAGGGTGGGCCCCACAATGTTGTTACACATACTTATCACACCTCTAATACATCTCACATCTCTACTGGGATAAGCCCGGGTTTCCAACCATTACCTCCAGAATCTTGGCATGTCTCTCCCCATGGTACTGGTGGAAGTGCTTGTGTTCCCCCATCTTCTCCTGCTTGATAACCATCAGGCTGTGCAGTAAGTTCGCCGGGTGAGGATGGAAGCCTGATTCTTTCTTCAGGAACATGTCTGCCGCAGCCTGTAGAAGAGTCAGTGGCAGCGGTGAAGGTGGCAATAGTTCTAAGCCCAGCCAGTAGTGATCGGCAGAAGGAACATGAGCATATTACGGGGGAACATCGGCTCCATGGCTCATCCTGTCCCGGGGAAGGTGAAACACAGGCTGTAGCCACCGACACTGACCCGCTGCAGCCGACATGATCCTGAAGAAAGAACTAGACTTCCCTCCTCACCCAGTGGGCTTACTGCACAGCCTGATGGGCATCAAGCAGTAGAAGATAGGGGAGCACAAACACTTCCACCAGTACCATGGGGAGAGACGGGCTGGGATCCTGGATGTGACAGGATAGGCCTCAGTAGAGAAGTGAGATGTATTAGTGGTGTGTAACAACATTGTGGGGCCCACCCTGGCAGAGCAAATCGGTACAGGGCACTGATGTGCTGCGCCAGAATTAGCTAGAGAGGAGCACAGGCAGGAACAGCAAGCTGTGCTCACTCCTGTGCAGCCTTCTCCACTGCAGCAGAAATCCATTCACCATACAGCACTGACAAGCCAGTGCTGTACAGGAATGATGATTTTAAGAATTGGTACAATCCAGGGCTTTGGGTCCTTTTTTAAGATGGAAAACATAATTAATGAATAAAGTATATTACAAAAATGATTTGGAGGCTATTTAGAACAATTTAAGAGAAACGTGTGAAAAAGTTCACTCTTTAAGTGCACAATATATTTATACCAGAGTGTAACATCATGGAATGTACTCTTTCATCACTGCCTTCTGATCATCATCCATTTCTCTCCTCTACAGGTATGCATGTATTCACTGTTCCACCTAGCTTTCACCAAGCATAACTGTTTTGAACCAATATTTACAGTATACTTTTCTCCCCCCACCCCCAGCATGTCTGCATTTCTGTTTCCCTGCTGTAAAGAGGTTGCCAGCATTATAGTCGTATCTGGTGCGTTATCACTCTAGCTTATCTCTCTGGCTTAGTTTAGCTATGTGCAAAGCTTCTAAAGCCTAAAGTTGGTGTGGAGTTACACTGTAGGGATGGCCCACTAACCCACTGATTTTGGTGCTTGCTGAATCTGTATTTAT
This sequence comes from Rhinella marina, assembly GCA_900303285.1. Taxonomy (NCBI): domain Eukaryota; kingdom Metazoa; phylum Chordata; class Amphibia; order Anura; family Bufonidae; genus Rhinella; species Rhinella marina. The sequence goes on along the minus strand of ONZH01004721.1, from coordinate 26,907 downwards.
GGAATATTTGGTTACATTGACTATTTCACTTTGTATTTTTTCCTGTGATTATACCCTGATACCTACTCTCTTGTTCACACCTGACCAAACTCTAAATTTAAGGCAATAGTTTTTTCTGACCTAGGACTTTTCTGTGCTACATCTTTTGAGTGCACAATAGAATTATACCAGAATTGAACCAGGAGGGAACTAAAAGTAACTACAACAACATTGCATAGCTAATTGCATAGCTAGACTTGCATAGCTAAACTCTTCTAGAGCTTGCTCTGACTTTGGGCTTTGTAAGTGGGCTGTGTATAAGTGGAGTTAAAAGAACCGGAGTTTAAGACAAGGAGCAAAAAAAAAGTAAGGTTGGAGAGTTTTTCCTTGTGTGTTGTTAACTTGATTTGAGCTAGTTCTCCAACTACAGCAAACCACAACTACCGTATTTTTCGCTTTATAAGACGCACCCGAAGATAAGACCCAGATTTTAGAGTAGGAAAATAAGAAAAAAATATTTTTCATCAGACCTCATATCTGACCCCCCATAAATTTCAGGACATCACATCAGGCCCCCATCAGACCTCAGAACAGCCCATTGTTCCCCCATCAGACCTCAGAACAGCCCATTGTGCCCCCATCAGACCTCAGAACAGCCCATTGTGCCCCCATCAGACCTCAGAACAGCCCACTGTGCCCCCATCAGACCACAGAACAGCCCATTGTGCCCCATCAGACCTCAGAACAGCCCACTGTGCCCCCATCAGACCACAGATCAGCCCAGCGTTCCCCCATCAGACCTCAGATCAGCCCACAGTGCCCCATCAGACCTCAGACCAGCCCACAGTGCCCCATCAGACCTCAGACCAGCCCACAGTGCCCCCATGAGACCACTCTGTGCCCCCATCAGACCTCAGACCAGCCCACAGTGCCCCCATGAGACCACTCTGTGCCCCCATCAGACCTCAGAACAGCCCACAGTGCCCCCATGAGACCACTCTGTGCCCCCATCAGACCTCAGACCAGCTCACAGTGCCCCCATTAGACCAATCTGTGCCCCCATCAGACCTCAGACCAGCTCACAGTGCCCCCATTAGACCAATCTATGCCCCCATCAGACCTCAGACCAGCTCACAGTGCCCCCATTAGACCACTCTGTGCCCCATCAGACCTCAGACCAGCTCACAGTGCCCCCATTAGACCAATCTGTGCCCCCATCAGACCTCAGACCAGCTCACAGTGCCCCCATTAGACCACTCTGTGCCCCCATCAGACCTCAGACCAGCTCACAGTGCCCCCATTAGACCACTCTGTGCCCCCATCAGACCTCAGATCAGCCCAGCGTGCCCCATAACAATAAAATAAAAAACTTCACTTACCTGTCCAGCGCCCCGGCTCCGCTCCGGCGCTCCTTAGGCTTTCCGGCCCGGCGCTGCACTGTCACCTGACTGCGTGCAGCGTCAGGTCATAGTGCGCGCACTACGTCCTGACGCTGTACGCGTTCAGGACAGTGCAGCGCCGGGCCGGGAAGCCTGAGGAGCCGCGGCAGGACAAGTAAGTGAAGTTTTTTATTTTATTGTTATGGTGCACGCTGGGCTGATCTGAGGTCTGATGGGGGGGTCCCAGCCCCCCGGCAGCTAAAACATACAAGTGAGCGCTTCCATAATGGAAGCGCTCACTTGTATTCGTTTTATAAGATGCACTGCAATTTTCCCCCTACTTTTGGGGGGGAAAAAGTGCGTCTTATAAAGCGAAAAATACGGTAATCGCATATTTACTGTTTTTCTGTACTGTACTGTATATCCCCATCTAGCAGGTGCTCCATGGAAAATGCTACTAAGTGTGTGTCCTGTGCAATGTATGCATGCCTTGAAGAGCCATTCGAGGGTGAATACATTTGCACTAGATGCAATCACGTTGCATATTTGGAAGCCCAGATCTTGGATCTAAATAAGCAGCTTGACATACTTAGGGGCATTAAACACCTGGAGAGAGGAAAAGGAGGTGGGAGGAGAAGGGCAAGATCAGGACTATCAGGTCAGCAGTTGGGTTAATGTAGTAAGAAGGGGTAGAGGGAAAAGTGCCAGGGAGGCTAGTCCTGAGCTGGAACGCCCTAGTAAATATGCCTGTTTGGCTGATATTAGGGATGAAAACCCAGGACCAGCGACACTGCAGCAGGCCGTTTCTCCTAGAAACCAGGAGGATGACCGCTGCAGGAAGGATGGGAAAAGGACAGACAGATGCTGATGGTAGGGGACTATTATTAGGCGGACAGACAAGGTCATCAGTCGCCGAGACCGTGAATGCCGAACAGTGTGTTGTCTCCCGGGTGCTCGGGTTTGGCATATCGCAGATCGGATTGACAGATTGCTGGGTGGGGCTGGGGAAGACCCGGCGGTCATAGTACACATTGGCACCAATGACAAAGTCAGGGGGAGACGGAAGGTCCTTAAAGATGATTTTAGGGAACTAGGAGAGAAGCTCAAGTCCAGGACATCCAAGGTAGTGTTTTCAGAAATACTACCAGTGCCACAAGCGTCACTAGAGAGACAAAGGGAGATTAGGGAGTTAAATAAGTGGCTCAGAGGCTGGTGCAGGAAGGAAGGGTTTGGGTTCATGGAGAACTGGGCCGACTTCTCTGTCGGCTACAGACTCTACAGTAGGGACGGGCTGCACCTTAATGGGGAGGGTGCAACTGCCATGGGGGAGCTGGAATTAGTGATGTGTGAGGAGGACTATGACATAGTGGGAATAACTGAAACATGGCTGGATGATAGCTATGACTGGGCAGTTAACGTACAGGGTTACAATCTTTTTAGAAAGGATCGCCAAAACCGGAGAGGGGGAGGGTTCTGCCTTTATGTAAAGTCCTGTCTTAAGCCCACACTCCAGGAAGGTATAAGTGAGCGACATGAACATGTGGAGTCACCGTTGCTAGAAATAAAATACAAAAACAATAATAAAATACTAATAGGACTTTATTATAAACCACCTAATATATCAAGAGTCCACAGAAAATCTACTTCTAAACGAAATAGTCGAGACGGCAAATCATAATGAGGTTGTTAATATGGGGGACTTCAACTACCCAGATATAGATGGGGAAACTGAAACCTGTATATCTCATAAAGGAAACAGGTTTATGGAAATAACCAAAGACAATTACCTTTCCTAACTGGTTCAGGACCCGACTAGAGGGACGGCCATATTGGACTTAGTATTAACCAATAGACCTGACAGAACAACAGATGTGCAGTTGGGGGACACCTGGGAAATAGTGACAATAAAATAATAACCGTCCAATTGTCATTCAAAAGAGCGTTTCTTCAGGGAGGACCAAAAATACCAAACTTCAAAAAAGCAAAATTTAGCCAACTAAGAGAGGCCATAGGCCTAACTAACTGGGACAAAGTCCTCAAAAATAAAAATACAGCCACAAAATGGGATATCTTTAAAAGCATCCTAATATCTAATTGTGAGAGGTACATACCTTATGGGAATAAAAGGTTAAATGGGTTCTCCAGGAATTAAAAAAATTCAAATACTTAAATATTACTTTATTATAAATATATTCTCAAATACCTTTCATTAGTTATAATAGCTTTTTTTGTTTGGGAAGCAATCATCAGGGGAAACAAAATGGCCGCTGTCCCATTAGTACACACAAAACCTGTCCTAATCACACACAGGAGGACAATTTACTTTACATCATTAAGGTAAAGAGCTGCCTCATCCTCCTCTCTGCTCTTCTTGTCAGGAATCATGATCCTGAATACAGGTGAATCTCTGTGGGAATAGAGAAGATGAGGAGATATGAGAGGAGGGTGAGGTGTGGCTAATGAGCAGCAGCACTTGTATGCAATCTACCACAGCAATAGTCTGCCCTGTCCATCCTCTCTGTACTAAATTCCCAAGAGATTCAGCTAAAGTTCTTATAATCTTTATTCAGGATCATAATCCTTGACAAGTAGAGAGGAGAATAAGGCTGCTCTTTATCTCAGTGCAGTAAAGTAATTTGTCCTCTTGTATGATTAGGACAGGTTTAGTGTGAAATAATGGGGCAGCAGCCATTTTGTTTCTCCTAATCATTGCTCCTCAGAAAAAATTAGCCATTGTAAATAATGAAAGGTATTTGAGAATATATTTATAATAAAGTAATATTCAAGTATTTTTATTTTCTTAATTCCCGGAGAACCCCTTAAAGGAACAAGAAAAAACCAATGTGGATAAATAGAACTGTAAAGAAAGCAATAAATGACAAACAGAAAGCATTTAAATCACTAAAACAGGAGGGGAGCGAGGAAGCATTGAAAAACTATTAGGAAAAAAATAGAATATGTAAAAGACAAAAAAAACCCCAGCCAAACTAGAGACCGAGAGATTAATCGCCAAAGAGAGTAAAACTAACCCTAAAATGTTCTTTAATTATATAAATGGTAAAAAGTATAAACCTGAAGGTGTCGGCCCCTTACAGAGTAATGAGGGGGGAGTTGCAGAGAGCGATGAGGAGAAAGCAAAGCTACTAAATATCTTTTTCTCCACTGTATTCACTGAGGAAAATAAACTGTCAGATGAAATGCAGAATATAAAAGTAAATTCCCCTTTAAAAGTGCCCTGTCTTACCCAGGAAGAAGTACAGCAACGTCTTAAAAAGATTAAAATAGACAAATCACCAGGACCGGATGGCATACACCCCCGTATCCTAAGAGAATTAAGTAATGTCATCGCCAGATCCTTATTTCTGATATTTAAGGACTCTATACTGACAGGGAGTGTTCCACAGGATTGGCGCATAGCAAATGTGGTGCCAATATTCAAAAAGGGTCCAAAAACAGATCCCGGGAACTATAGGCCGGTAAGTTTAACATCTGTCGTGGGTAAACTGAGGGTTTTCTAAGAGATGCTATCTTGGAGTTCCTCAATGAAAATAAGCAAATAACTTCATATCAGCATGGCTTCATGAGGGATCGGTCATGTTAAACTAATTTAATCAGTTTCTATGAGGAGGTAAGTACTAGACTTGACCACGGCGAATCAATGGATGTCGTATATATCTGGACTTCTCCAAAGCATTTGACACTGTACCACATAAAAGTTTAGTATATAAAATGAGAATGCTTGGCCTGGGAGAAAATGTCTGTATGTGGGTAAGTAACTGGCTCAGTGATAGAAAACAGAGGGTGGTTATAAACGGTACATACTCAGATTGGGTCACTGTCACTAGTGGGGTACCACAGGGGTCAGTATTGGGCCCTATTCTCTTCAGTATATTTATTAATGATCTTGTAGAAGGCTTGCACAGTAAAATATCAATTTTTGCAGATGACACTAAACTGTGTAAAGTAATTAACAATGAAGAGGACAGTACACTGCTACAGATGGATCTGGATAGACTGGAGGCTTGGGCAGAGAAGTGGCAGATGAGGTTTAACACTGACAAATGTAAGGTTATGCACATAGGAAGGAATAATGCAAGTCACCAGTACATACTAAATGGTAAAACATTGGGTAACACTGACATGGAAAAGGACCTAGGAATTTTAGTGAACAGCAAACTAAGCTGTAGAAACCAGTGTCAGACAGCTGCTGCCAAGGCCAATAAGATAATGGGTTGCATCAAAAGGGGCATAGATGCCCGTGATGAGACATAGTCCTGCCACTTTACAAATCACTAGTCAGACCACACATGGAGTACTGTGTACAGTTCTGGGCTCCTGTGAACAAGGCAGACATAGCAGAGCTGGAGAGGGTTCAGAGGAGGGCAACTAAAGTCATAACTGGAATGGGTGGACTACAGTACCCAGAAAGATTATCAAAATTAGGGTTATTTACTTTAGAAAAAAGACGACTGAGGGGAGATCTAATAACTATATATAAATATATCAGGGGTCAGTACAGAGATCTCTCCCATCATCTATTTATCCCCAGGACTGTGACTGTGATGAGGGGACATCCTCTGCGTCTGGAGGAAAGAAGGTTTGTACACAAATATAGAAGAGGATTCATTACGGTAAGAGCAGTGAGACTATGGAACTCTCTGCCTCAGGAGGTGGTGATGGTAAGTTCAAGAGGGGTCTGGATGTATTTCCGGAGTGTGATAATATTACAGGTTATAGTTACTAGAGAGGGGTCGTTGATCCAGGGAGTAATTCTAATTGTCTGATTGGAGTCGGGAAGGAATTTTTTCCCCTAAAGTGAAGAAAATTGGCTTCTACCTCACAGAGGTTTTTTTGCCTTCCTCTGCAGCAACTTGCAGGATATGGATAGGCCGAACTGAATGGACAGATGTCTTTTTTCGGCCTTATAAACTATGTTACTATGTAACATTCACTGCAATCTTTTTGCTTGTCACACTTCTCACTTCTCTTGTCCTACACTTCCTGGAATACCCACAAATCCGTACACCCAGCAACAAACTATTTATCTCTCCCTCTTATCAACCCATCTGATCTGACATATGTACTTGCAGGGTGTTCATTCAGTAGCCAAGGATGTACCTTGTATATCCTTGATACTGATGACTGGATCTTAGGCTGTGTAACAGCTAGAGATTCATGCCAGGTCTCCATGATGTATCATGAGTTAGAGCCCTTAGAAAGGGGCCATAGTGAAAGCTGCGTACCATTGATCTAGCCTCAATCTTGGTCTAGTTTTAAAGCTGAAATCTCCAGCTGTTACACAGCCCAATATATACCAGCAGAAAGCAGCCTTCACCCCCTTTGGCCAGCTGAGATGTCAGCGAGCATGGAGGAGAGTGGGGCAATTTGGAGTGCTGACAGAGAGAACCACATAGGAAAAGAAAAAACAGCAGGTGGCGCTCTACATATACATTTTATTGAATAACTCAGTGGCTATACTAAAGTTTTAATTACATGCAATTACAAAAGTATTCAGATCCAGGAGCTGGTTTGAAAAATGTAGAATTTCATGACACTGATCTTGTGTTTGGGTAAGGAATGTAATGTAATTTGTAAGGAATGTAATTTGTAGTACAATATCACATCTTATGTAAACTCTGGACAGACTGTGATTCGTGTGTACCATGTTTAGCTCAGTTCCTATCCTCATAAGTTTGTTTGGAGAATAATTGGGGTGGAGGTCCTCACTCTGGTAGCTCTTTGATATGCACTACATTTCTTCTCTTACTGATTGTCCCTACAAATCCTTGACAACAGATTAAAATCTACTGCTCCCTGTTATCAGCCATTTCAGGCCGGGGAGAGGATGACTGTAGACCAGGAAAATACAGTCTATTGCTCCCTTTTATCAGCCATTTCAGGGGAGAGGATGACTGTAGGACAGGAGAATACAATCTATTGCTCCCTGTTATCAGCCATTTCAGGGGAGAGGATGACTGTAGGACAGGAGAATGCAATCTATTGCTCCCTATTATCAGCCATTTCAGGCCATGGAGAGGATGACTGTAGGACAGGAGATGGCAATCTATTGCTCCCTGTTATCATCCATTTCAGGGGAGAGGATGACTGTAGGACAGGAGAATGCAATCTATTGCTCCCTATTATCAGCCATTTCAGGCCATGGAGAGGAGGACTGTAGGACAGGAGAATGCAATCTATTGCTCCCTGTTATCATCCATTTCAGGGGAGAGGATGACTGTAGGACAGGAGAATGCAATCTATTGCTCCCTTTTATCAGCCATTTCAGGCCATGGAGAGGAGGACTGTAGGACAGGAGAATGCAATCTATTGCTCCCTGTTATCATCCATTTCAGGCCATGGAGAGGATGACTGTAGGACAGGAGAATACAATCTATTGCTCCCTGTAATCAGCCATTTTAGGCCGGGGAGAGGATGACTGTAGGACAAGAGAATACAATCTATTGCTGCCTGTTATCAGCCATTTCAGGCCATGGAGAGGATGACTGTAGGACAGGAGAATGCAATCTATTGCTGCCTGTTATTAGCCATTTCAGGCCAGGGAAAGGATGACTGTAGGACAGGAGAATATCACACATAAAAGGTTTAGATATAAAACTAAATCAGAGTATCACACATTACAGGATTAGATACACAGAAGACAGTATCACACATAATATGATTACTTACAGCAACTAAACAGGCAATATCATACATAAAACAGACGGTATCACACAAGATTGATTAGATACTAAGCTCAGCAGACAATATTACATAGGATAACATTAGACAAAACAGATGTATAATTGAGATAATATGAGCAATAAAACTGTGGTTTTGTTAAAAATGGACAAAGGAGTCATAGGTGATAAGTAAGTAGATTAGGGATTTGGAGCCGCACTGGGGGAAGTGTGAGATGCGTCCATGTAGTGAAAAAATTTAGACATTTACCAGAGTTTTTTAAACAACGGACAGTTTTTTTTGTATTAAAGACTTTTGGGGTCATGGACACAAAAATTTGATTGCCATGCTATAGATTTGCACATCCTTGTGCCTTTATATACAGTGGTAATGTACTGCATTTACTGCACCCTGGCAAATAAATGTATATTTTTTAACTCTCTGATGTCTGGAAAGACATATATGTTAGGTTACTTTCACACTAGTGTTTTTTGCGGATTCGTCATGGATCTGCAAAAACGCTTCCGTTACAATAATACAACCGCATGCAACTGTCATGAACTGATCCGGTTGTATTATGTCTTATATAGCCATGACTGATCCATCATGAATACCACTGAAAGTCAATGGGGGACGGATCCATTTTCTATTGTGTCAGAGAAAACAAATCCGTCCCCATTGACTTACATTGTGTGTTAGGACGGATCCGTCTTGCTCCGCACCATATCGCGGACAGAAAAATGCTGGAATACTTTATACATACAGTATTCAAAAAATTCCTTCTTAATTTGAAGACCACACACACTACTTCACAACAAATTGACTTAACAATTCTCATGTCTTCGCTGTCTCACAAGTATTTACCCCTCTCACATCTGTCATCTCAGGTTAGGACTCAGCCACATGCTTCAAACAGAAGACTGACAATATCAGAGAAAGCGCCAAACTGCAGTCCCCATAGCTTCTCTACATAACTATAGGTAATCAGTATCTGATTAGTGGGGGTCCGACAACCGGGATCCTCATCGATCAGTTGTTTGAGAAGGTACCAGTGCTCGCAGTAATGATGTGGCTTTCTCGCCGGTTTGCCTAGACCATATGACGTCACGTTCATTGGTCACAAGCTCTAGGTGCAGCTCAGCCCCATAGAATGTACACTGCTGTGCTTGGTGAGCCGTGAGAAGGCAACAGCACCACTATTAGCACTAGTGCCTTCTCAAACAGCTGATTGGCGGGGACCTGGGTTTCAGTACCCCACTGATCAGTTACTAATGATCTATCCTGAGGTCATTAGTAAAAATCTTGGAAAATCCCTTTAAGTAATTGGTCTGCAGTACAGAATTGGATTATTGTATCACTGTACCGAGGTTAGTACTAATCCACCCTGGGAGCCATATGTCAATCCAGTATTTGCATGCTGCTATTTGTATGCAGTCTCTATATAAAAAACAAAAACAAAAAAAAACTCACTGTATGGAAATAGAGTGAGATAAATGCCTCATTGAAATAAATGTCTGTTAGCCGTGTTTGAGAACCTAACAGACTGCCCACGGATGGTGTCCATGTGTTTTTCATTTTTATCATGCGCCCATTGACTTGAATGAGCGAGACCTGCATGAAAATAGAACCAGAATTGTGCATCGTGTGATTTTCTCTCCACAGACTTGGTCAGAAAAGTGGCAGATGAGGTTTAACACTGACAAATGCAAGGTTATGCATATGGGAAGGAATAATGCAAGTCACCAGTACATACTAAATTGTAAAGCACTGGGTAACTCTGACATGGAAAAGGACCTAGGAATTTTAGTGAACAGCAAACTAAGCTGCAGAAACCACTGCCAGACAGCTGCTGCCAAGGCCAATAAGATAATGGGTTGCATCAAAAGGGGCATAGATGCCCGTGATGAGAACATAGTCCTGCCACTTTACAAATCACTAGTCAGATCACACATGGAGTACTGTGTACAGTTCTGGGCTCCTGTGAACAAGGCAACATAGCAGAGCTGGAGAGGGTTCAGAGGAGGGCAACTAAAGTAATAACTGGAATGAGTGGACTACAGTACCCAGAAAGATTATAAAAAATTAGGGTTATTCACTTTAGAAAAAAGACGACTGAGGGGAGATCTAATAACTATGTATAAATATATCAGGGGTCAGTACAGAGATCTCTCCCATCATCTATTTATCCCGAGGACTGTGACTGTGACGAGGGGACATCCTCTGCGTCTGGAGGAAAGAAGGTTTGTACATAAACATAGAGGAGGATTCTTTACGGTAAGAGCAGTGAGACTATGGAACGCTCTGCCTGAGGAGGTGGTGATGGTAAGTTCACTAAAAGAGTTCAAGAAGGGCCTGGATGTATTTCTGGAGGGTATTACAGGTTATAGTTACTAGAGAGGGGTCGTTGATCCAGGGAGTTATTCTGATTGCCTGATTGGAGTCGGGAAGGAATTTTTCCCCCTAAAGTGAGGAAAATTGGCTTCTACCTCACAGGGTTTTTTTTTTGCCTTCCTCTGGATCAACTTGTAGGAAAACAGGCTGAACTGGATGGACAGATGTCTTTTTTCGGCCTTACAAACTATGTTACTATGTTACAGACTGATGGTCCATGAGGAAATTGGACGTGTGAATTGGTTCAATATTGTAATGGGTCACTGTTCAGTCTGTGAGCTGTCCATTCAGATGTGAACATCGCTTGTGTTAATGAGCCATTACAATGTGTGATGACACCACTTCTACAATGTATATTCAGTATTCAGATTCACAATCTGCTAATTAAAAATTGTGTGGGATTCATCAATTGCTGCAAATATTTTCACTCATCTTTTCCCAGGATTTTCCTGCATATTGATGCAGTTAGAGAATACAGTATATTTATAGATGGATTTTCAATTGTAATATCCATTCTGTCCTAGGGGGCAGCTCATTAAACCAGATGGAAACCTTAGACGAAGGAGTAGAGATGAGCTAACCAAATTATACATATCTATTCCTTCCTCAGAGGTCTTGAGAAAGGGCGGTCCCCGCTGCTCAAGAGGCTCCCTCTTGATTCACATTGCCAAACATTTTGACCCTCTTTGTCAATCTAACACCTGTACTACAGCTCCAAGTAGCGGCACAAGAACAAAGGTTCTGCTGCTGCTACCAGAACAGCAACTGTGAATGCGCCAGTACACATCAGAGTAGCAGTGCATGCATAGTCACTGTTCTGGTAGCAGCATCAGAGCATCTGCTCTTGTGCTGCTATTCAGAGCAGCAGAAGGGCTGGGCAAGATGTCCATCTGGAGTCTCCTGAGCTGGGGGTCATTTGTCAAACTGGTGTAAAGTAGAACTGGCTTAGTTGCCCATAGCAACCAGTCAGATTCCTCCATTCATTTTCCAAAGGAGCTTCCAAAATGAAAGGTGGAATCTGATTGGTTGCTATGGTCAACTAAACCAGTTCTACTTTACACCAATTTGTTAAATGATCCCCTCTGTTCTCTGCCTAAATTGATTTGCCCATCTCTACCTTCCATAGCAAGGGCTTTCTGCCATTTCTTACTTCTTTAATTTTCTAGGGTTATGCACGGGTTTCATTTCTTGTAATGAGATGGGACATTTTAGATGTGTTTGAGATTATATATATATATACACACACACTACTCACAAAAGGTTAGGGATATTTGTCTTTTGTGTGAAATGTATGGAAAATATGAAAAGTTCACACTACAGTTATATTATATCATGGAAGTAGGGCAATTAAGTAGAAGTACGCAATGGTGATTTCCTCATCTTAGTTTATTGAAACAAAAACTGACAAAAGTGGTGGGTATACCCCACAAAAAATGTCAGTGTCTTGTCATGTGGCCTTCAGCATCAATTATAGCTTGACAACGACATTTCATGCTGTTCACAAGTTGGCTTGCTATCTAGTGAGGCATGGCATCCCACTCTTCTTGAAGGGCGGCCATCAGGTCATTGAGGTTTTAGGGTATAGCGTTACGAGCCTATACATGATGACTCAGCTGATTGCATAGGTTTTAGGTTTAGGGATTCAGGTTTGGAGAAAGTGCAGGCCACTCCATTTCAGGTACCCCAGTCTCCAGCAGCCGTTCACTAATGATGCAACCTCGATGAGATGGCGCATTGTCATCCATAATGATGAAATTAGGCCTGTGTTGTTCATGCAGAGGCACAATGACTGGATTAATGATGTTATTCAAGTAGCATGATCTTGTCACTGTACCATTCACAAAGTGTAGGGCAGTTCTGTATTGAGTAGACACCTGCCCACCCTGTACCACCACATCCACTAAAGATAAATAGTGGTTGATGCATAGCGCTCTTCTTGATGTCTACAACATCGTTGGTGACCATCATTTCTGCTCAGCATGAATCGACTTTAATCAGTAAACACCACTGAGGCCCACTGGTCCCTCATCCAGCGTAGATGCTCCCTGGCCCATCCAAGATGCCTGTACCTGGTACATTTGAAGGTCATCTAGCATGCAGAACACCCTGGTGTAAACGGTTTCAAATGGTTTGACGTGACACTGAGGTGCCTCCCGCCTCCCTTAAATGTGCCTGGATTTGTGTGGCATTTATCATCCGGTTCCGCAGTGCATTGTTCACAATGAAGCGGTCATCAATGTGGGATGTGTCCATAGAATGTCCACTTCTATGCCTTTCTGTGACCCTTCCAGTCTCTCTGTATTTCTGTATGTTGAAACCTTCTGATGACACTCTGTGACACTCTAAGCTCAGTGGCCACTTCCGTCTGAGAACATCCTGCTTGAAGCCTTGCAATGGCGAGGTAATCTTGATCAATTGTTAGGTGTTGTCTTGGTCTTAAGATGTCAAAATGTGAACAGCATAATGAGGAGGACTGTTTAAATACCAGTTCTAAAATTGAACCAGTTAATTTATTGGATGATTCATGGATCAAACAACTGTTGTGAATTTTTCCTTTAAGCTTTTTGTTAGAGAACAGCAAGTTGTGCAAAAAGCACTGAACAGTTGGACATGTGCATTCAAAAAATTTGAGAAGGTAACATTAAGTTCACCTATAGAGTGCATTTTAGGTTCATCCTGAAATTTCACCCACAAGCCAAATATCCCTAACTTTTTGTGAGTAGTGTATATATAACATTTTATTCCTTTTCAAATTACAAAACACATCTATATATTTATACATATGATGTGTAACCATATAGGGTTCTGCATTTTGATTTTATTGGATAAACAAACCAAATCACATTTTACTTCATATTCAGCTATAAAATAAATCTGCAGCATCTCTTGATTTCTGTTCCTGATAAGTAACGGCAGAATTCAGCAATGTCTCCTTTTCCATCTCTCGCTGCTTCTTCATGTTTACTTGTTGTTGAGAATGAAAAGCAAAATAATTTGAAGGTCAGAAAACTGTTATCAAGTCCATTCTTAAGGGGATTAAGCTTCTGCCATAAGGAATGGTATTAATATTGTCTAGAAAAGTTTGTGCTGGAAAATTGACTGTATAGAATGGAGTATAAACTTGTTTTCTTTCTGGCCGATTTCCACATAACATACCGTGTGAGGCAGAAGGGGCCTCAGGTGCAGTGTTATACATGTAATGTATTCAAAAAACTCCGATTTAATGCTGCTGTTCAATCTGGTTTTATTTCTGGATCACTGCATTGTTGTCAGGATGAAATATCTGCCATTTTCTAAGTTGAAATATAAAGTTAGCTTTCTGACAGAAGCTCATATTTTTCAATATACCTTCTTGATATTCGAACAGGCTCCTGTCCCCATGCCACCAGGCATTTGCAGTTTTTCTCACAACATGTTCAGCGTTGGAGCTTCAGTTCGCCCATGTACTGTGCTGAATGTATGTCGCTATATAGTTATTTTAAGAGCTAATGCACCCAGAATTATGGCTTTATACAGGCTCCAAGTTGGGCTGAGCCATTATACAACCACCATAGAAGTCTATGGAGTCAAATAACACCTCATTACGCCTCCAGTTTCAAATAGTGGTACAGATGTGTCCACCCAGACCTTAGCTTAAATTTAGTTAAAACGGTTTTCTGGGATTTTAATATTGATGACCTATCCTCAGTATAGGTCATCAATATCAGATTTGTGCAGGTCTGACACCTGTCAACCCCCCAATCAGCTGGTTGAAGAGAAGACCACACTCCATGTGAGCGCTGCCTTACCTTCATTGTTTACCTGCTAACCGTCATCATCGCAGTGGTGAGCAGGTGTAATTACAAGAAGCCATCCCATTCACTTCTAAGGGGCAGCGATGCCAATGGCGAACAGGTAAACAATGAAGAGAAGACCGCGCTATGCACAGAGCATGACCTCTCTTCGATCAGCTGATTGGCGGGGTGCCAGGTTTTGAACCCCCCACCGATCTGATATTGATGACCTATCCTGAGAATAGGTCTTCAATATTAAAATCCCAGAAAACCCTTTTAAGTGCTTTCATTTCCCAAGAAACCAATTCATATCCACTATTGTAACATGCAAAACTCTTGACAGACTGCAGTCCACAACATGACCACTGGGTGGCTGCATGTAGACACATATAGAATGGACATCTTGTGACTCAAATCATTTAAAAAAAAAAAAAAAACTGGCACTCTCCCACCATCTGAAAATATGTTAAGCCAAAAGGAAAGATTAGGAAGGACAGATCTGTATACATGAACTGACCATGCTTCTGTAGCATGGTACAGCCGGGTCTCCACACAAGCACTGTGCACACTACTCCACCATGTGAGCTGCAATACCACACACATCCTTTGGACAGATGTAGTGCTGTTTTTCTAATTCTGGACAACCACTTTAAAGAGGCATAGTATTACATATTAATTTTTCTTCTTCATTTCTGGTATCAGCATTCCTCCCATTCGGTTCAGGTGTTTTTAATTAATGAATAGGAGTCTACATATAAGAGCTAATGGACCTGCCAGCTTTCAGTTGGAGTTCCTGATTGCACTGGACATGTTGTTTTAGACAGATGGTGCAGTACTGCGTGGTGGCATTTGTTTTTGTGGCTCTGAACTAGTGAGTTGGCGAGACCCAGTGCCATGGGTGGCTTTGTCAGAGAGCAAGGTGCTGTTTGACCCCTGGGTCCCGCCGCTTGCTGGGGCAGTGCCACGCTGCTGCTGCTTAGTACTACGCCAGAGTTTAGAGTAGGTCCCACTCCTGGAGGCAACCTTAATGCGGTGAGTGGGCTTATTGCCTTTTGATCAGAACGCACACCAATGCCTCTTGTATAGCTTGCAGTGCAGGGGGTAGTGCATTAAAAATTGTGCTAAGAAGCGGTTTAAATTTTGCTGAGAAGCACTTATAGATCAAAAGCATATTATGGGGATGTGCGACCCAGTTCTGTTTTCTCCTGTGACGCAAAAAGGCATAGTATACCCGATGTAAAAAGCAATGTACATTAATGCCGTGTGATCTATTTTGACCATAACTGCTAATTACTCCTTGTTTTTTGAGGTCACTAAACAAAATACAGCAACTGACTGCTGTTTTCACATGGTATGCCATTACTATGTCATCCCCCAGCAGGGAACACAAGGAGCCCAACTTTCAATAAACAGAAATGAATCAGTAAGGCAAGTGGAGCTCCCCCAAGAGGCAGAACCTGGCTTTTAGTTTTAGAATAGTGTAAAGGGAGTCTGTCACCTACAAAATCAGTTTCAAAGCCTACTGCCATGTAGGTAGGTGCCCCAAACCATAACCATACCTTTCTTGTGAAATCTAGTCCTCTAATTCTGGAAAATACTTCCTTTTATTTTTATGCAAATACGGTTTTCGGTGTATCATTGGCAAATTTGGTGCAGCATCTCTGCACCCAGTGCTTCCCTCTTGTTTGATTAATCGTCCCTGAGATTTGAGAGCTGGTAGTGATTATACAGGTGAAACCAGGTGCACTGAATGAAGTGACCACGCCCACAATGCACTGAAAACCATATTTGCATAATAATAAAGATGAGAATTTATCATAATTAGACTAGATTTTCATGAGAAAGGTATGGTTATGTTTCAGGACACCTAGCCTACATGGTGGTATGCTTACTTTGAAGCTAATTTTCCTTTTAAGGGTTAACAATTCCCTTTAAGGGTTCTTTTTTTATTGATGACCAATCACTATCATATTGGCAGGGGTCTGATGCATGAGACCTTTGACAATCATCTGATTGGTGCCACCACCCACCTGAATTGGGTGCTGGAACAGTGTATCAGAAAGTTAGACCCCCACTGTTCTGATATAGATTCAGAGATCTGTATTAATATTATGATTTTGGACATTCACCATAAACTTCAAATATGTCATAATAAGAGATTTGGATCATGGAGTAAAATACACATTTTGATGCTAAGGATCATCACAGTATATATTCTTAGGATTCACAAAATAAATGACAGTATGGAAGTTGTGCCAGTAGTTCTCCCCATGCAACCTGTGCCAAAAAAGACAATGCTGTGAACAGCGTATGGATTCTGAATGAATGGATAGAGGAACAAAGTCTTGGTCACTCAAATATCAGTGGCCCTCCTGACCCCTGGAGTGGATTTCTTTGTATTTGTCACTAGAGATGAGCGAGTAGTGTTCGATCGAGCTGGTATTCGATCGAATACTACGCTATTTGGCGTACTCGATTTCGTTCGAGTATAACGGCGATGGCGCACTTAGAATTCGTTTCCCCTCCCACCTTCCCTGGCGCTCTTTTTCCACCAATCACCATGCAGGGGGGGTATGACAGGCACGCTGAGCACGCTGGCAGCGCGAAAACGGCGTCTACATGCATTGGCTGGAAAAACCATGTGACCTCGAATATTAAAAACTCAGCTCTTCCTGCTCGTACGCATATGCTGCGTGAACTTAGTCAGGGACAGAGGCTGGAGAAGGGAGAGACAGGTTTTAGCTGTTGGACAGGCAGGAGCGTGATTAAAAGCCCTTATCAGGGCTACTATAGTGCAGTACAGTGATAGCTTTACTACAATATAGACTTTACAGAGAACGGCTGCTGTATTCAGGGATAGCTGCTGGAGTAGGGACAGAGAGAGGCATTAGTGGTGTATTAGGTGCTCTGCTACATACCAAACTATATTTGGCACTACTGCTGTGTACCTTGAACTATAAAATATATAGGCCTTATAATTGGCAACTGTACAGTGCGTTCTCTTGCAAACTAATTTAAATACCTGGTGTAAATACCCACCGTCTGAACAGTTAGTACACGGCTGTGTACCTTGAACTATAAAATATATAGGCCTTATAATTGGCAACTGTACAGTGTGTTCTCTTGCAAACTAATTTAAATACCTGGTGTAAATACCCACCGTCTGAACAGTTAGTACACGGCTGTGTACCTTGAATTATAAAATATATAGGCCTTATAATTGGCAACTGTACTGTGCGTTCTCTTGCAAAATTATTTAAATACCTGGTGTTAATACCCACCGTCTGAAAAGTTAGTACACGGCTGTGTACCTTGAACTATAAAATATATAGGCCTTCTAATTGGCAACTGTACTGTGCGTTCTCTTGCAAAATTATTTAAATACCTGGTGTTAATACCCACCGTCTGAAAAGTTAGTACACGGCTGTGTACCTTGAACTATAAAATATATAGGCCTTATAATTGGCAACTGTACTGTGCGTTCTCTTGCAAAATTATTTAAATACCTGGTGTTAATCCCCACCGTCTGAAAAGTTAGTACACGGCTGTGTACCTTGAACTATAAAATATATATAGGCCTTATAATTGGCAACTGTACTGTGCATTCTCTTGCAAAATTATTTAAATACCTGGTGTTAATACCCACCGTCTGAAAAGTTAGTACACGGCTGTGTACCTTGAACTATAAAATATATAGGCCTTATAATTGGCAACTGTACTGTGCGTTCTCTTGCAAAATTATTTAAATACCTGGTGTTAATACCCACCGTCTGAAAAGTTAGTACACGGCTGTGTACCTTGAACTATAAAATATATAGGCCTTATAATTGGCAACTGTACTGTGCGTTCTCTTGCAAAATTATTTAAATACCTGGTGTTAATCCCCACCGTCTGAAAAGTTAGTACACGGCTGTGTACCTTGAACTATAAAATATATATAGGCCTTATAATTGGCAACTGTACTGTGCATTCTCTTGCAAAATTATTTAAATACCTGGTGTTAATACCCACCGTCTGAAAAGTTAGTACACGGCTGTGTACCTTGAACTATAAAATATATAGGCCTTATAATTGGCAACTGTACTGTGCGTTCTCTTGCAAAATTATTTAAATACCTGGTGTTAATACCCACCGTCTGAAAAGTTAGTACACGGCTGTGTACCTTGAACTATAAAATATATAGGCCTTATAATTGGCAACTGTACTGTGCGTTCTCTTGCAAAATTATTTAAATACCTGGTGTTTATACCCACCGTCTGAAAAGTTAGTACACGGCTGTGTACCTTGAACTATAAAATATATAGGCCTTATAATTGGCAACTGTACTGTGCGTTCTCTTGCAAAATTATTTAAATACCTGGTGTTAATACCCACCGTCTGAAAAGTTAGTACACGGCTGTGTACCTTGAACTATAAAATATATATAGGCCTTATAATTGGCAACTGTACTGTGCGTTCTCTTGCAAAATTATTTAAATACCTGGTGTTAATACCCACCGTCTGAAAAGTTAGTACACGGCTGTGTACCTTGAACTATAAAATATATAGGCCTTATAATTGGCAACTGTACTGTGCGTTCTCTTGCAAAATTATTTAACCCCTTCAGCCCCGGGCCTGTTTTCACCTTCATGCCCAGGCCATTTTTTGCAAATCTGACATGTGTCACTTTATGTGGTAATAACTTTGGAATGCTTTTACTTATCCAGGCCATTCTGAGATTGTTTTCTCGTCACATATTGTGCTTCACGACAGTAGTAAATTTTTGGCAAAATATTTCATTTTTATTTTTTAAAAAATACCAAATTTACCAAAAATTTTGAAAAATTTCCAAATTTCCAAATTTCAATTTCTCTACTTTCAAAATACATAGTAATACCTCCAAAAATAGTTATTATTTTACATTCCCCATATGTCTACTTTATGTTGGCATCATTTTATAAATGTCATTTTACTTTTTTGGGACGTTAGAGGGCTTAGAAGTTTAGAAGCCATTTTTCAAATTTTCACCAAATTTTCCAAAACCATTTTTTTAAGCACCAATTCAGATATAAAGTGATTTTGAGGGGCTTACATAATGAAACCCCCCATAAATGACCCCATTTTAGAAACTACACCCCTCAAATTATAAAAAACTGCTGTTACAAACTTTGTTAACCCTTCAGGTGTTCCACAAGAATTAAAGGAAAATGGAGGTGAAATTTCAAAATTTCAATTTTTTGGTAGATTATTCATGTTAATAATTTTTTTCTTGCAACACAGTAAGGGTTAACAGCAAACTAAACCTCAATATACATTGCTCTGATTCTGCAGTTTACAGAAATACCCCATATGTGGTGGTAAACGTCTCTATGGGTTTGTGGCAGTGGTCAGAAGGAAAGGAGCGCCATATGGATTTTGGAGGCAGATTTTGCTAGAATAGTTTTTAGGCACCATTTTGTAATTGAGAGACCCTGACGTACCCCTAGAGTGGAAACCCTCAAAAAGTGACCCCATTTTGGAAACTACACCCTTCAACAAATATATTAAGGGGGGTACTGACCACTTTGACCCCCTAAGTGTTTTACGGAATTTGGAAACACTTGGCTGTGAAAATGAAAAATTTCATTTCTTCCAATAAAATGTTGCTTTAGCCCCAAATTTGTTGTATTTTCATAAGGGGTAACAGGAGAAAAGCACCACATAATTTGTTACCCATTTTCTCCTGAATACGGCAACACCCCATATGTTGTGGTAAACTGATGTGGGGGCACATGGCAGGACTCAAAACAGAAGGAGCGCCATATGGATATTACAACACAGATTTTGATGGAATGGTTTGCGGGAGCCATTGATTTTTATTTTTTTGAGTTATTGTCTTATGTGGGGGCTCGTTTTTTGCGGGATGAGCTGATGTTTTCATTGGTACCATTTTGGGGTACATAAGACTTTTTGATCGCTTGGTATTACACTTTTTGTGAGTCAAGGTGAAAAAAATAGCTGTTTTGGCATAGTTTTTTAAAAATTTTTTTTACAGAATTCACCAGAGAGGGCAAATCATGTGATATTTTTATAGAGCAGGTTGTTACGGACACGGTGGTACCCAATATGTCTACCATTTTTATTTTTAGAAAGCTTTACACATTAGATGCATTTTTGAACAGAATAAAATCTTTATTTTGTGTTGCCATTTTCAGAGAGCCATATTTTTTTCAGTTTTTGGTCGATTGTCTCAGGTAGGGTATCGTTTTTGCAGTACAAGATGATGGTTTGATTGGTACCATTTTGGGTCAAATACGCCTTTTTGATCGCCTGCTATTACACTTTTTGTAAGGCAAGAGGGAAAAAAATGGTTGTTTTGGCACAGTTTTTTTTTTTTTTTTTTGCAGCATTCACCTGGGGGACCATCTCATGTGATATTTTTATAGAGCAGGTTGTTACGGACGTGGCGATACCAAATATGTCTAACTTTTTTATTTTTGGAAAGTTTTACACATTAGATGCATTTTTGAACAGAATAAAATCTTTATTTTGTGTTGCCATTTTCAGAGAGCCATATTTTTTTCAGTTTTTGGTCGATTGTCTCAGGTAGGGTATCATTTTTGCAGGACAAGATGACGGTTTGATTGGTACCATTTTGGGTCAAATACGCCTTTTTGATCGCCTGCTATTACACTTTTTGTGAGGCAAGAGGGAAAAAAATGGCTATTTTGGCATAGTTTTTTTAACAATTTTTTTACAGCATTCGTCTGGGGGGCCATCTCATGTAATATTTTTATAGAGCAGGTTGTTACGGACGCGGCGATACCCAATATGTCTAACTTTTTTATTTTTGGAAAGTTTTACACATTAGATTTATTTTTGAACAGAATAAAATCTTTTTTTTGTGTTGCCATTTTCTAAGAGCCATATTTTTTTTATTTTTTGGGCGATTGTCTTAGGTAGGGTATCATTTTTTGCGGGACGAGATGACGATTTTATTAGTACCATTTTGGGATAAATACGCCTTTTTGATCGCGTAGTATTACACTTTTTGTGGGGGAAGGTGACCAAAAAATGGCTGTTTTGGCACTGTTTTTATTTTTTATTTTTACTGTGTTCACCTGGCGGGATGGATTATGTGATATTTTTATAGAGCCGGTCGATACGGACGCGGCGATACCTAATATGCCTACTTTTTCTTTTTTTTCTTTTTTTAACATTTTTTTTACTTTATTGGGGGGAAAATGGCGTTTTTCTTTTTTTTACTTGAAACTTTTATTATTATTATTATTTTTTAACTTTATTTTTTAACTTTTTTTTCACCTTTTTTTCAACTTTTGGGGGTCTGATCCCCTTTACAATGCATTACAATACTGTTGTATTGTAATGCATTGGCTGTAAGTGTATTACTCACAGTAATACACTTACAGCCTGCTTCCTGTGCGATCCAGGGGGCTGGATCGCACAGGCTCGCAGGGATGGCAGCCACGATGCCTAAGAAAGGCATTGGGCTGCCATCCAAGCCATCGGGTCCCCGTCACAGCAGCGCGGGGACCCGATGGCCCCCCCGCTCGCCATCCTGAATATGCGCACACCTCATGTGCCGCGGTCAGCGCTGACCGCGGCACATGAAGGGTTAATGCGCCGGCATCGGTGTTTTCACCGATGCTGGCGCATTCCCCAGGGGTCCGGCACCTGGGCACTGCCGGACCCCCGCCGCTGATCGGGCGGGCGCAGCTCCTGCACCCGCCCGATCAGCGCGCCGTACATGTACGGCGCTGGGCGGCAAGTCACGTCCCGCTGCGCCGTACATGTACGGCGCTGGGCGTGAAGGGGTTAAATACCTGGTGTTTATACCCACCGTCTGAAAAGTTAGTACACGGCTGTGTACCTTGAACTATAAAATATATAGGCCTTATAATTGGCAACTGTACTGTGCGTTCTCTTGCAAAATTATTTAAATACCTGGTGTTTATACCCACCGTCTGAAAAGTTAGTACACGGCTGTGTACCTTGAACTATAAAATATATAGGCCTTATAATTGGCAACTGTACTGTGCGTTCTCTTGCAAAATTATTTAAATACCTGGTGTTAATACCCACCGTCTGAACAGTTAGTACACGGCTGTGTACCTTGAACTATAAAATATATAGGCCTTATACTAGGCAACTGTACTGTGCGTTCTCTTGCAAAATTATTTAAATACCTAGTGTTTATACCCACCGTCTGAAAAGTTAGTACACGGCTGTGTACCTTGAACTATAAAATATATAGGCCTTATAATTGGCAACTGTACTGTGCGTTCTCTTGCAAAATTATTTAAATACCTGGTGTTTATACCCACCGTCTGAAAAGTTAGTACACGGCTGTGTACCTTGAACTATAAAATATATAGGCCTTATAATTGGCAACTGTACTGTGTGTTCTCTTGCAAAATTATTTAAATACCTGGTGTTAATACCCACCGTCTGAAAAGTTAGTACACGGCTGTGTACCTTGAACTATAAAATATATATAGGCCTTATAATTGGCAACTGTACTGTGCGTTCTCTTGCAAAATAATTTAAATACCTGGTGTTAATACCCACCGTCTGAAAAGTTAGTACACGGCTGTGTACCTTGAACTATAAAATATATAGGCCTTATAATTGGCAACTGTACTGTGCGTTCTCCTGCAAAATAATTTCACGGCTGTGAAGGCAAAATATTGTAACCAAAAAAAAATAAAATGCGGAGGGGGGCTAGCGGAATAGGACGTGGACGAGGACGGGGGCGCGGAAATGCTGTTGGGGGCCTTGTTGAAGCCAGTGGGGATACAATGCGTGCTGGTGAGGGTCAGCCAGGATCCCGCTCATCCAGAATCCCTGCCTTTATGGGACAGTTAAGCAGGGGGCGGGTTACACCGCTGTTGAGGCCTGAGCAGGTTGAACAGGTGGTGCAATGGATAGCCGATAGCGCTTCCACACAGTTGTCCACCAGCCAGTCATCCACACAGTCTCACTCTGACCCTCCTTCCTCCACACCTGGCCAACAGAGTCATCCCACCATTGACCCCTCCCAGGAGCTCTTTTCGGGTCCTTTTTCAGATGTGCCGGAAGAATCCCAGGAGCTAGCAGAGGAATTTGTTTGTAGTGATGCCCAAACACTTGAGTTTTCGCCATCTCCTGCTGATGTGGACCCTGAGCCAGCATCTGTTATCATGAGCGATGATGATGATGAGACGCAGTTGCCATCAAGGGAGGCTGTTGGAATGTCCAGTGGGCAGGAGGAGGAGCAGAGTGAGGAAGTTGAGGTGGTGGATGACGAAATGACCGACCCCACTTGGCCAGGGGTGATGTCCAGCGAGGAAAGTAGTGGAGAGGTGGTGGTCTGCGCAGCACCGAAAAAGGCAGCAAGAGGCAGAGGGATGTCCAGAGGCAGAGGGATGTCCACAGGCAGAGGGATGTCCACAGGCAGAGGACAGTCCAGACAGAGAAGTGAGGCCACAGCCAGCAGGGCCGAAGCTGTTCCCAGCAGCGTGGAGGTGCGCGAAGCTACCCCATCGAGGCCTCGTACTTCTGTGGTGTGGAGATTTTTTAATGTTTGTGCGGATGACAAACTGAGCGCGGTTTGCACACTCTGCCACTCAAAACTGAGTAGGGGCTCTGAGAAGAGCAATCTGACCACCTCAGGCATGCGGCGTCACTTGGAAGTCAAGCACTGGGCTGAGTGGGAGAGAGCAAACGCAATACAACCTGCGCCCGGTCTTGCTGCCACTGCCTCTTCCCCTGTGTTGTGTGCTGCCACTGCGGTCCAGACCTCCAGCCAGGACACCTCCACATCTGCCTCTGCCTCGGCTACTTTGGGGCCTTCTCCTTCAGCCTCCCCTTCCCCCGCCTCTTCGCCTGCACCTTCACACTCCTCGTCCCAACAACTGTCCATCTCGCAGGCGTTCGACCGCAGGCGGAAGTACGCCTCGAGTCACCCCCAAGCCCAAGCCTTAAACTGCCACATCTCCAAACTGCTGGCCCTGGAGATGTTGCCGTTTAGGCTTGTGGAGACGCAGGCCTTCCGCGACCTGATGGCGGCTGCCGCACCTCGCTATTCCGTCCCCAGCCGCCACTACTTTTCCCGGAGTGCCGTCCCCGCCCTGCACCAGCACGTGTCGCGTAACATCAGGCGGGCCCTGAGGTACGCAGTCAGCGCAAAGGTCCACTTGACCACCGACTCGTGGACAAGCGCTTGCGGCCAGGGACGATACATTTCTTTGACGGCACACTGGGTGAATGTTGTGGAAGCGGGGACGGGGTCGCAAACAGAGACGGCCTACCTACCACCCCCGCCAAGATTGCCAGCATGGGTTCTGATACACCCCCCTCCTCTTCCTCCTCCTCCTCTGCCTTAACATCGCCCTCAGCCGCTAGCTGGAAGCGTTGCAGCACTGGCGCAGGGAGACGTCAGCAGGCGGTGCTTAAGCTCATCAGCTTGGGCGACAGGAAGCACAGCGCCCCAGAGGTGAGGGACGCCATATTGCAGCAGACGGAGATGTGGCTGTCGCCGCTGCAGCTAGGACCAGGCATGGTCGTGTGCGATAACGGCCATAACCTGGTGGCGGCTCTGGAGCTTGCCG
Source organism: Rhinella marina (assembly GCA_900303285.1). NCBI lineage: Eukaryota > Metazoa > Chordata > Amphibia > Anura > Bufonidae > Rhinella > Rhinella marina. The sequence goes on along the minus strand of ONZH01004721.1, from coordinate 2,139 downwards.
AACTCAATCACGTACCATGCCTGGCCCGTTTTTAATCTGGTAGTCCAAAAATTTCTAAAGACTTACCCCAACCTGGCAGAGCTACTGGTGAAAGTGCGGCGCTTGTGCGCTCACTTTCGGAAGTCAACTGTAGCTGCTGCTAGCTTAAAAAAAACTCCAGCAACGCCTCCATTTGCCTGAACATCGGCTGTTGTGCGACCTGCCGACTCGCTGGAATTCCACCTATTCCATGTTGGCCAGGGTGTGTGAGCAGCAGAGAGCATTGATGGAGTACCAGATTATGAATCCACGCGTGCCTCCAACTCAGCTCCCTCAGTTTGCCAACCACGAGTGGCCATGGATGGCAGACATATGCGATGTACTGCGTATCTTTGAGGAGTCCACCAAGAAGGTCAGCAGCGAGGACGCTATAGTGAGCGTAACCATCCCGCTCCTATGCGTCCTTAAAGAATCACTCATCGCAATAAGGGAGAACGCATTGCACGCAGAGGAGACGGGGGTAGGAGGAGACGCAACGGAGCTACACAGTCAGACCACACTTTTGTCTGCTTCTCGGTGGCAGTTGCAGGAGGAGGAGGAGGATGAGGAGGAGGAGGACGACGTGGAGGTGGCTGTGGAGGGTAGCAGTCAGGCTGTGTGCGTCCCATTGGTTCAGCGCGGATGGGGCGGAGAGGAGGCGGAAGAGGAAGAGGAGGAAATGGCAAGTGATCCTTCTGGTGGGGGCAGTGAGGTCATGCCTATTCAGAGTCTGGCACACATGGCTGACTTCATGCTGGGCTGCTTTTCCCGGGACACACGTGTTGTCCGGATAGTGGAGAACAAACTGTACTGGGTCTTCGCAATCCTGGACCCCCGGTATAAAGATAACGTCTCTTCTTTTATTCCGGTAGAGGAGAGGACGAATCGATTGCTGGAATACCAGAGGGAACTCGTGCAGAACATGATGGAGATTTTCCCACCCACCATCGCTGGCGGCAGAGAGGAGAGGGTCTCCCAGAGTCCCACAACATCAATCAGGCCCACAGCCACCAGGGGAACACTCTCCAAGGTGTGGGACACGTTCATGGCACCCCCTCGTGCAACTTCCATCACTGCGGGGCCCGCTATCAGCAGGAGGGACAAGTATCGGCGGATGTTGCGGGAGTACCTGGCAGACCGTACCCCTGTCCTCCCCGATCCCTCGGCGTCCTACACTTACTGGGTCTCCAAGTTGAACACGTGGCTGGAACTGTCCCTGTACGCCTTGGAGGTGCTTGCCTGCCCTGCCGCCAGCGTGCTATCAGAAAGGGTGTTCAGCGCAGCCGGGGGCATTATAACCGATAAGCGCAGCCGCCTGTCAACCGACAGTGCCGACAGGCTGACGCTAATCAAAATGAACAGCAAGTGGATTGACCCGGACTTTGCCTTCTCCAACAGTGGAAAGCAGCCAAAAGTGAAGTGCCATCTGTATGAAGTGCCATTTCCTCCTCCACCTCCTCCTCCTTAACCGCCGTAGAATTGCTCCGTAAATAAGAAAAATTTATATATTTAATGGCTCACCTCTTGGGCCTCCACAAAATTTTTAAGAGGTCTCACCTCTTGGGCCTCCCAAAATGTTTAAGAGGTCTCACCTCTTGGGCCTCCACAAAATGTTTAAGAGGTCTCACCTCTTGGGCCTCCACAAAATGTTTAAGAGGTCTCACCTCTTGGGCCTCCACAAAATGTTTAAGAGGTCTCACCTCTTTGGGCCTCCACAAAATGTTTAAGAGGTCCTCACCTCTTGGGCCTCCACAAAATTTTATCAAGGTCTCACCTCTTGGCCTCCACAAATTTTTAAGAGGTCTCACCTCTTGGGCCTCCACAAAATGTTTAAGAGGTCTCACCTCTTGGGGCCTCACAAAATGTTTAAGAGGTCTCACCTCTGGGCCTACAAAATTTTAGAGGTCTCACCTCTTGGGCCTCCACAAAATTGTTTAAGAGGTCTCACCTCTTGGGCCTCCACAAAATTTTTAAGAGGTCTCACCTCTTTTGGGCCTCCACAAAATGTTTAAGAGGTCTCTCTCACCTCTTGGGGCCTCCACAAAATGTTTAAGAGGAGGCTCACCTCTTGGGCCTCCACAAAAATGTTTAAAGAGGTCTCAGTCCTCTTGGGCCTCCACA
>ONZH01004720.1:0-86223 GCA_900303285.1 Rhinella marina | reverse complement strand
TGAAGAAAGGGGCATTTATTTGACGGAATACTTTCACTGTGACATCAAATTACCATTCTTGAAAATTGTCTTTACATTGGCTATATTTTCTTATGGCTTTACAGCCATTAGATATCTGCAAGAGCTCTATGATATAGTAAAAAAACATTTTTTATTTCTTTTTCCTTAAAAATAAAATAAGCTAACACTAAAAAAAACTGTGAGCTACCAAACTGTCTTTACAACTTGCGGAAGAATATTGTGCTACGTTCAGACAGTACGTGACGGACTCGGGGTGAAAAATGACAGTACGTTTGCATATGTCAAATGAAATAAACACAAAAAACACCATCACTGTCTCTGGGTGTATGGCAACTGGCTGCAGCAGTTGCCCTCCTCCACTGCTGTGCCTGAAATACAGGCATGGTATAGCCATAGCTAAGTCCAACCCGTGAGTAGACTGCCAGGGAGCAGGAGAAAGGGCACATAAAAAACCCGCAGACTGGCAAAGAACTAGTGTTTTATATTATATATATCACTGTGTACATTACCCCGGACTGTGACATCACTGTGTATATTGTCCCTGTACTGTGACATCACTGTGTACATTACCCCGGACTGTGACATCACTGTGTACATTATGCCTGTACTGTGACATCACTGTGTATATTATCCCTGTACTGTGACATCACTGTGTACATTATCCCTGTACTGTGACATCACTGTGTATATTATTCCTGTACTGTGACATCACTGTGTATATTATTCCTGTACTGTGACATCACTGTGTACATTATCTCTGTACTGTGACATCACTGTGTTTATTATCCCTGTACTGTGACATCACTGTGTATATTATTCCTGTACTGTGACATCACTGTGTTTATTATCCCTGTAGTGTGACATCACCGTATACATTATCAATATGCTGTGACATCACTGTCTATATTATCCCCATTCTGTGACATCACTGTGTAAATTATCCCTGCTGGGAAGCAAATGGGTTGTTATACTGTCATTTGGTTAACTGAATTGTTGTATCTGTCTACTTAGTAGTAGTATTGTATGGATAGGTCAGGGTTAACAACTTTGACTTAGCCCATTTAGGTTTCTAGGAGATGGATCTGGGTCCAACTCTAGTCAGAGTAGAGAGCCTAGCTGTGCTACTGAGAGGATACATGGCTGCTCACTCCTCAGGACTAGGCCTGAGTACCAGAGAACCATCATCTCTGAGACACTTTCCGGTAAGCAGTTATATGTAAAGTCCTTTAGAGAGAAAAAGATAAGGAAGGTCTAAATTGTATCTAAGACCGTGCATTGGAAGAAAATGTTCAAGTTTAAAGGGGTTGTTAGTTTTTTTTTTTTTTATATTGACGACTTATTTTCAGGATAGGTCATTAGTATCAGATTGGCGGGGGTTCGACTCCCAGCACCCAGGCCAATCGGCTGCTTGAGGAGAAAGCAGTGCTTGTACAAGCGCTGCCTTCTCTTCACCGTTTACCTGCTTGACGTCGGAACCGCAGCAGTGAGAAGTGTAATTACAGCTCCGCCATCCCATTCACTTCAGTGGAATGGCTCCTTCCAATTCACTTGCACAGGAAGGAGCAGTCCCATAAAAGTGAATGTACAGATAGGCATCTACACCGGATAGAAATACACTCACCAAATACCATTGTGCAAAGATCGGCACAACTCCGTAATTAAGCCTGATGAGTGTATGACAGGAGACTTCAGCTTCCACCTCGTCCGTCGCTCCACACAGAAGGCAGAAGATCAATCCAAAGAAAAAAAAGGCAAGTTCCAGAGTGATGTCTTCGAAATTGACATTTATTAAAAATTAAATAAAATTGTCATGTATAACACGTTTTGGAAGCGGTCTGCCTCCTTCATCAGATACCTGGGAGTACAGGGGTAATATACACAGTGATGTCACAGTACAGGGATAATGTACACAGTGATGTCACAGTACAGGGATAATATATACAGTGATGTCACAGTACAGGGATAATGTACACAGTGATGTCACAGTACAGGATAATGTACACAGTGATGTCACAGTACAGGGATAATGTACACAGTGATGTCACAGTACAGGGATAATGTGCGCAGTGATGTCACAGTACAGGGATAATGTGCGCAGTGATGTCACAGTACAGGGGTAATGTACACAGTGATGTCACAGTACAGGGATAATGTGCGCAGTGATGTCACAGTACAGGGATAATGTGCGCAGTGATGTCACAGTACAAGGATAATGTGCGCAGTGATGTCACAGTACAGGGATAATGTGCGCAGTGATGTCACAACACAGGGATAATGTGCGCAGTGATGTCACAGTACAGGATAATGTACACAGTGATGTCACAGTACAGGGATAATGTACACAGTGATGTCACAGTACAGGATTGTCACGCTCTGGTGTGGAGGGAATAGCCACACCGAGCGTACGAGGGAAGGGAAAAGACCAAAACCAGGGAAACGGTCACCTCCTGCAGGAAACTCTGAAACTAGGCCCTGACTGACTACTAGTATGAACAAGCCTTAGTGGTAGGAGAGTTCATACACAGGAACCTAATAATCAATTCACCCTAAAGAACCCTGCAGCTAGTGACACAGGAAAGAGTCAACCCGTTCCTCCAAGAGTAAGGACGAACAGGAGACTCCAGAAGGAAAACCACAAAAGGGAAAATGTCACTTATCTTAAAGCAGATATCGCAGCAACCGGATCTCAGCCGAGATCCACACCACACACTACAAAGTAGGCAGAAAGTATAAACCGCAGTGAATACTGGGAAATGAAGGAATAAATAGAGGAGAGAAAATTACCACACCTACAACAGCTGAGGGGAAGGGGTGTGGTAAACAGCAACCAAACCAAGAGGAAAAACATGTCAAATTATGTCACTTTTGAAAGCCATGCAGAACGTCTGATACCAGACGCAAGCCCACTCGTGACAAGGATAATGTACACAGTGATGTCACAGTACAGGGATAATATACACAGTGATGTCACAGTAGAGGGATAATATACACAGTGATGTCACAGTAAAGGTGTAATGTACACAGTGATGTCACAGTACAGGGATAATATACACGGTGATGTCACAGTACAGGTGTAATGTACACAGTGATGTCACAGTACAGGTGTAATGTACACAGTGATGTCACAGTACAGGGATAATGTACACAGTGATGTCATAGTACAGGGATAATGTACAGAGTGATCAATCCAAAGAAAAAAAGAAGGCAAGTTCCAGAGCACTGTCTTCCAAATTAACTTATTAAAGCGGCTCTGTCACTAGGTTTTAACCTATGTATTTAAATACATAGGTTAAAACCCCTTGACTTCTACAGTTAGAACATACCTTTATTGCAGAGTACAGCGCAGCGGTTGTGCTGAAAAAAGACCTTTAATCTTTATGTTAATGAGCCTTCGGAGCACCGGGGGGCGGGCTCTTTCTTCCTGAGCACCGCTTCTTCACCGCCCCCCGGGTCCCGAGGCTCTCCCCGATGCCGACGTCCACGCCCCTCTGAAAATTGATTGACAGCTGAAATCCCGCCGGCGCATGCGCAGAAGCGCTTGCAGTGCCGAACACCGCAAGCGCTTCCATCCTTGTGCGCACGCGCCGTCACTTCCGGGTTCAGCGAAGTTGACGGCGCGTGCGCACAAGGATGGAAGCGCTTGCGGTGTTCGGCACTGCAAGCGCTTCTGCGCATGCGCCGGGCGGGATTTCAGCGCTAGGCCAAACGGCCCTAGCGCTGTCAATCAATTTTCAGAGGGGCGTGGACGTCGGCATCGGGGAGAGCCTCGGGACCCGGGGGGCGGTGAAGAAGCGGTGCTCAGGAAGAAAGAGCCCGCCCCCCGGTGCTCCGAAGGCTCATTAACATAAAGATTAAAGGTCTTTTTTCAGCACAACCGCTGCGCTGTACTCTGCAATAAAGGTATGTTCTAACTGTAGAAGTCAAGGGGTTTTAACCTATGTATTTAAATACATAGGTTAAAACCTAGTGACAGAGCCTCTTTAAAATTAGAATAAAATTGTCATGTATAAGGCGTTTCAGAGGTGGTCTGCCTCCTCATCAGATACCAAGAAATGGCTTACATTAAAAGTTTAAATATCATCAAACCCAGCAAAAAGTAAAACAAGGTCAAAATGATCTCTAAAACATGGCATGGATCCGGAGATAAAACATAACAATAGACAGATCTAAAAATCACTATATAACCTCCTAAAAGTATAAATATATACATACATATGGATCACTCAAAAACGACATGAGTCACTCAAAGTCAATTGATAACCCGATATGTGTACTACACATAAGATGACCACTAGGTGTCACTGCTATCCATTACTGCTTCACCCATTCTATAGCCTCATTCAGACCTTCATATGACTCGCGGGTCACCGGTCTCTGAAACCAATGTCTCACATTGTCAGGAATCTGTTCTAAAATATTTATTATGATATGTGGAAAAGTGACGAGCTATGATCCAGTTTACCCCCATGTATATTAAACGGGTGCTTAAGCGGCATGACAGTCTGACTGGTTCTCTTTACATACAGGTAACGTAACCATACTGATTCAGATAGATTACAAACGGGCGGACTGGGAACTTGAAGTGGCCCTGGAAAAATACTAAAAGCGGTCCCGTTTTGTAGTTGGGTCCAATTTGATGGAAGGCAGAGCCAGCAATACCATATTGTGGCACATTATACCACCCTAACAGAGCCAAATACCACAGTCCATCACAAAATACTGACAGCAGCACAAAATACATCCCCAAAACTTCCACTGGCCGAAGCTGAGGAGGGCCCAGGAGGCACCCTGGGCATCGTCCCACTGGGAAATTTACCTGTAAGGTCTATGGCCAATCTGCCCCTGATTACAAACATGGAAGAGCAATCTAAATACTGTTTGATCTCAAAAGTTTCGCCCGTCACAGTTGAGGACAAGGCCCCCGGCTGTACAACACAGACAGAGTCTTCCCCCACACTTATAGACACATTTTTTATTTGGTGTACTATTGTCATTCAGATGAAAGACCCGCAAAGAGCTTGGTGCCAAAATACCCTTCAATGTTTGGTTCCTCCTAAAGTTCACAGCTGGCTATAGCCACTGAGTTATTCAATCAAATGTATCTGTACAGCGCCACCTGCTGTTTGTTCTTTTTATTTCTTTGACCTGCTCACTGAGATGGCCGCACATGCTCAGTTTCATCCTTTAGCTGTGACCTGAATTGTGATAGGGAGAGCTGAGACACACCCCCTGAGCTTCAGCAGAAAGGACACTCCCCTTGAGCTGTCAGCTTGATGTAAATCTAGCAGAACAATGAATGGGTAGATCTCTGGATCCATGTTAGGTACATGGCCGATTGTCATGTACTATATGATGGCTGATTTTTATTTAGTGCATTAATCATGGGATAACCCCTGCATCTCTACACCTGACCTTAGGTACCTAATTGTAAATATGATGCCTCTTCAAACAGCTTATCAGTGGCGCTGCCAGGTGTCACATAACCACTGGTCACATAGGTCATCAATGTTGTGGTACTGGGAAAAAAAACTCTTTACCTTAAGAAATGCACATTACCTGCAAAAACAAGCGATAGACACCAAAAAATCTAAAAGTTTTTGCAAAAAGTGCTTGGTCCAGTAAATAACAGGTTAAAGCAATGTCTTCTTTTTCTTAAAAGCATCTCCAGATCGCCTTTAACCCTATACTGACCTGGCTATTTGGCAAGCTATGTATAGCGCATCAAAAACTATTGTGACATAAATGATAATGAGACCCCCATATTGGATGAACAAGTAATGAGCCTCTCCCCATCAGCAGCATGTGAACGGTGCCCAAGCAGCACAGCTCGTCTCATTAGCCGCACCGCTCCGTGACAATGGAACTAAAAATAACCGCGCTGCCAGTCTGACAGCAGGCGGTGGGCGTGTTCGTGCCACCTGGAGCGCTTAATGGACGTTCGCCCTGACCAATGACTAAAGCGTTTCCTTCGTCCAATCGGCGCGGACTTTCCGAGGCTGCTGTGTGACAGGCCAGGAAGGGGGCGGGACTTCCGTTGTCAAGGCAAATGTCCGGAGCTGGCTGTGCGTGCGCTGGGTAGTGAGGAGGAGGAGGTGGGCAGCCTGCTTCTTGTCATACAGCCTGCTGGAAAGGTAATGGGGGGCTGTGGGACGGGGTTTTGAGGGGCTGTCGGTGGTAGAGCCTGGTAACGGGAGGGGATGATGAAGAGAGCAGCTGGACGGGAGGAGGGTGATAAACACTGAGCTGGGAGGTGATAGGACTGAGGACCAGACAGTGGAGCAGTCGCTCTACATTGGGCATGTCATGGGTGCTAATCACCTGGCATGTCATTGGCAGCCATTGCTGTATTCTTTCCTGGAGGTGGAAGAATTTTTCCCATAAATGGTTTAACATTGGCATTGCCTGCACCATTCTCACCAGTAATACGGCACACGTCTTCTAAAAACCGCTTGTTCTCACCCCTCCTGCTATAACATCGCCAGATTGCCACATACAAGTCTCCGCTATACCGCAGCCATGTGTGATGTCTGCGCTAAATGTCACTTGTTTGTCTCCACTGCCAAAAATCCAGATTTTCTGCTTCCTTCCAGTCCTAATACTCATTGTGTCTGTGTAAGTGGCTTTCCAGCTATGTGCAGAACTAAAAATCCCAGCATGCCCTAACTGCAGCGGTTGTTGTACTGGAAAGTTATGGGTTTGAGACCGCTGATGGAATGGATCGGATCCACTGCAGACAGGATTCATGACTGATTGAGCCAAGGGTTTGCTGCAAAGTTTGCGACCTCCAGATTTTTTGGCAGCGGTCGGACTGATGTTACGTATTGGAATACTAATACCGGGCTCCAGATGGCAACTAATTAGTCACCAACGTGACCCAAAGCGTAACTTAGGTCCTAAATTTTTAGACTTGGAAGGCAAAAAGCAACCTATTTTTTTTTTCTTAGCCTAGAGTCCCCCTGAACAACAAGGGGGTGTTTGAGACATACACATACACATATTGATGACCTATTCTTGGGTTGCTGCTCTCATGGCTCCATGTGAGGCCTTTATCTCTGAGTTCATGCAGGTTGGGGCAGGCAGTACATTTATGACGAGGAGAAGAGGGGGCGCTCTGCAGGTTGGGGCAGGCAGTACATTTATGATGAGAGATAGGGGGTGCTCTGCAGGTTGGGGCAGGCAGTACATTTATGATGAGGAGATTAGGGGGTGCTCTGCAGGTTGGGGCAGGCAGTACATTTATGATGAGAATAGGGAGCGCTCTGCAGGTTGGGGCAGGCAGTACATTTATGGTGAGATTAGGGGGCGCTCTGCAGGTTGGGGCAGGCAGTACATTTATGGTGAGGAGATTAGGGGGCGCTCTACAGGTTGGGGCAGGCAGTACATTTATGGTGAGGAGATTAGGGGGTGCTCTGTAGGTTGGGGCAGGCAGTACATTTATGACGAGGAGAATAGGGGGTGCTCTGCAGGTTGGGTCAGACAGTACATTTATGGTGAGGAGATTAGGGGGCGCTCTACAGGTTGGGGCAGGCAGTACATTTATGACGAGGAGAATAAGGGGCGCTCTGCAGGTTGGGGCAGGCAGTACAATTATGGTGAGGAGATTAGGGGGTGCTCTACAGGTTGGGGCAGGCAGTACATTTATGATGAGATTAGGGGGCGCTCTGCAGGTTGGGGCAGGCAGTACATTTATGGTGAGATTAGGGGGTGCTCTGCAGGTTGGGGCAGGCAGTACATTTATGGTGAGGAGATTAGGGGGCGCTCTGTAGGTTGGGGCAGGCAGTACATTTATGACGAGGAGAATAAGGGGCGCTCTGGCAGGTTGGGGCAGGCAGTACAATTATGGTGAGGAGATTAGGGGGTGCTCTACAGGTTGGGGCAGGCAGTACATTTATGATGAGATTAGGGGGCGCTCTGCAGGTTGGGGCAGGCAGTACATTTATGGTGAGGAGATTAGGGGGTGCTCTGCAGGTTGGGGCAGGCAGTACATTTATGACGAGGAGAATAAGCAGGCGGCAGATAGGGACTTCTGATTTATGGCTGGTTTTACTCCAAGAAGGCTCAAACATGTATTGGTGACAAACAAGGCTTTGGTGTTTACTGGCTATGGACACCTTTGGGGGCATTTTTTTAAAATTATTGCATTATATTCCTTTTGAGCTAAAAATCTTCTGTTCAATTGGTCTTTAGTAAAAAAAAAAATATTGAGCGCTTTTCTCTGTACATCCTTGAGATTCTCTAGTAGCCGCCTCTGTATTTTTACTGTTTCTCCATCAGGCAGCTCAGCTGACGGCTCGGTATCTCTGACCTTATAAACGCTCAATATATCTGAATCCTTATCAAACTGATACAGATATGGCTTAAATGAGTGTTTATGAGCTGTCAGTATGTCAGAGATAAGGGACACACATGGAGACGTCAACCCAGTGGGTTCAGTGTGAAACTGCAAGCGAGATACTCTGCAGACAGACATTAAAACTAACCCTGTAGTGCAAAAACTATTGAATTTTAAAAAAAAATAAAGACCAATTGAAAAAGCTTATTTTTACACCAAAATTAGTAAAGTGCAGTCATTAAAAAAATTTCCCCTGATGCTTTGAGTTGCCAAAATGAATCTGCTAGAGACCTGAAGGCTATTTTGGGGTGCACCATATGGGTATACTTCCATCATTGGGATTGAGACCGATGTTTGATGGCGATTTGTTGGACTATAGTTTCAGATGTTTCTCGATATTGAGAGAACCAGATTATTATCAGGAATTATGAAAAAAATCTTGTAAAAAAAAAAACATCCTGTGCATTTCTGTCTAAAATCGTTTTTTTCTAGACAGAAAAAAAAATCTGTTTTTTTACAGGATCCGTTTTTTTTTCTGTTCTTCTGACGGATCAGAAGAACGGAAAATGAAATAGTGATGTGAACCCGGCCTAAGGGAGACATGACTGAAATGTTTAGTAAGTTTATAGAAGAGCACAACTTCTATATAGGTTTAAGGTTTGTTTTTTTTGGTGGGGGGGATAATCCTTCACCTACTCTGTCAGCTTTTAGTTATGTCTGGACTGCTCTGCAGGTAGGTGTGCACGGCGGCGAGGCCCACTTGCCGCTTATTTGTGGTAATTAGTGAATGAGTAGATAATTTATTGTCGTGCAGCTGCACGTGTCAGGCACGTGAGCGTCTGGTGATAACTCTGCTGTGTTGTGGTGAGTAGTGGTTAGGTCCTGTTCACACTAGAATTAAAATACCATAGCGTAGACTACTGCCTGACATGGTGGTTTAGCTGCGGTTCTTTCTGCGTGGTCATAGCAGCTGTGCTGCAGGTTTCAGATGCCTGGGAAGATCCACGGCACAACCGCTATGTCTGAATATACCCTTGCAGGGAAATTTCCCGGTGGGCGGCCTGAACCCTCCTGCTAGCGGGCACATAACCATATGATGCTCTGTGTTAACGCTGGTAGCATCAGGTAATGGCGTACCTGGCCGGCAGTTGAATCCTGAGGAGGGCCCACGGCTCTGTGTCCCACCATTCACCATCATAGCATAGACCACTATATAAGGCAGTGTACATAGGAGTCTCAGGCCACAGGGTGAAAGAAGCTTGTGGCCCGCACCGCAGATGAGGGATTGAAATGGGAGTCGGCCATTTTTTTTTCTCTTTCCTTGGCAATTTGGGCACTTTAATACCGTGGGCACTACAGAGGTCACTACTAGGGGCAGTTCGGGATGCTGAAGGTAGGGCTGGCTTATTCCTAGAGGAGGAGGATAGAACGGGCAGGTGGGGCAGGCCGCTAGAGAAGGGCAGCTTCTGGGGGGCACTATGGTAAGTGGTTCTGTGGGGTGGTATGTTGTGCTGGTATTGCTGACTCCGCCTACTTGCATAGCCCCGCCTTTTGTTTGTTTGGATCCGCCTACAACATGGAGGCCACTTTTAGTGTTTTTCCAGAACTACTTTAAGTTCGGAGCCCGCCCCTGAATATACCCTTTCAGACGAGCGTATTGAGATCCGTCAGTATTCTGGCTCAGGATTCCTGATGATATGCCATCAGTATTGCTTCAGGATTTACATGCGTATTCCTTCCTTCTTTCATTATTTATGCACCGCACAGACTTTGGAAGCAAATCCGCACAAAACTCTGACACGCTGCCGGTTTCACATACTGACAGAAATTATACACTCGTGTGAATAGCCCTATTCATTAACATTGGCAGCGGATTCCAGGACACAAAATCCGGACCATACAGGGATTGCAAATATGCTCGTGTGAAAGCGGCCTAAGGCCTCATTCACATGAGCAGTACAGAATGTACTGTGCTAAACCTGTGAGGTGGGTTTGTAGTCAGGCAGAATCTGTTTCCTCTGCGATTGCCCAGTTTTTCCGCCAGGATTGCATCCGTTTCTCACGCACTTGAAGAAAAACTGTAGAATGACAGCAACCTTAGTGAAGAACACAGTCCTTCAGTGTTCTTCAGTTTTTTTTCACTGACCCATTGACTTGAATGGACCAATCCTGCATGAAAACAGGTGAAGACAGAACATACTGCGATTTTTCTTGAACGGACAGATGAAATCAATGCTCCTATTCATGTATCCATTGAAATGAATGGGATCTGTTGCGAAAACGGACTTCATTCTGGTGGAAACATTTCTTGTGTGAATGAGGCCTAATTCAGGGTCGGCTAGCATCCACTGTAACTTGCTGATTACTTCTTTATGAAAACTAGCGACAGCAACAGTTTTTTTTCCTCTTACCATTTTCTCTTTGAGAAGAGCGGAAAACATAACTAATGTACAAAATGCAGCGGCTATACCAGAGATAGGCAACCTCCGGCACTCCAGCTGTTGCAAAACTACAACTCCCAGCATGCATATTTGCTCTGCTTTTCTCAGACCCCCCCCATAGAAACGAATGGAGCATACTGGGAATTGTAGTTTTACAACAGCTGGCGTGCCGGAGGTTGCTGATCCCTGGTCTATACCTTTCCCTGGATAAGCTATGCCTAAAGCATCATGCACACAGTAGTGTATAGCCTCAATACAGATGCATTCTGTGTCTTCCTCACTCCCATCAATAGAAAGGGCTCTTCTACTCCGCAATGCTGACAAGGATGGGACCTACTCTATAATTTGCAGAACGGCTACCCAGATCTGCCAAAAATACAGATGTGTGCGTGGCCCCATAGAAATGAATGGGTCTGTGTGCCGTCCACCGAAAGTGCGTATAGCATGCAGATGAAGCCTTTACAGTCTACTTCTGTTATCAAAGGGGGCTTGGTGCCAGGATCTGGCATCTTTTTATGACGGGTTCGGGACCTCCACCGATCCTCAGAATGAAGTAACTGCAGCACTGATTCACTGTATTTCCCGACATCATGACTCTTTCATTTCATATGATGTGAACTTAATGGTTTCAGCCTCTAATGACCCTTTATCACCCATTATCCACTCCGTACCAGTGGGACCTCCACGTTCTCCATGTTGAGGAACCTTGGTCTCCTTTTTGCCTCAGCCGCAAGTCCGTAACTTGAAGGAGTTTGAATGGATTAATGGCTTGAACGTTTGCTAGAGATCTTGGTAGCAGGAGACACTTGGGTGGTGGAGGTGAAGATCTCCTGTCCTAAAAGAGTCCTCAGTCTCTCTAGCTTGACTTGAGACGTTTGCTTCCTTCCAGCTTGACCTGCCTGATGCCTGTGTGGGGTAATGTGTACAGTGTTTGTATGACGCTGTATTTTGTGGCTACACGTCTCACTGGCATTCGAAGAATTTTTGGCGAATACCTTACTTTGCTCAGGGTCCCCCTCGGTGAGGTGCATTTGCCTCAGTATATGTAGGCATTTACAATAAAAACCCACATTTTTCTCACTGAAACAGGTTCTTGGGTGAAGCAGGTCACCTTGCTGATGCTGCTCCTCACAAGGAAAAAGCCCGGAGGAAAGGCAAAGTGAAGAACAATGCAGACTATAAATCCAGCACTTGTGCAACTTCCGAATAAAATCCACGTTTTATTGGTGTGAGTTATAAACGGGCCTAAACACCAGACCGATTGGCAAACATGGCTTACGCATTTCGGATAGAAATGTCCTTAGTCATAGCTTTATTTTGTATCATCTGTATTGTGGCTTCTGTTCATAGCACAAGCAGAACTGCAGTGTAAAGCAAGAGGAAAAGTAGCTGCCTCAGCTGCTAATGAGATAAATGATGGGATAAATGTAGGCTAGTTCACATTTGGTGCTGATTCTCTACTTAAAGGCGTTGTGTCATGAAACATATTCTGCAGTCAGCCAGCACCTGGATCTGAATACAGTATTTTTCGCTTTATAAGATGCACCCGATGATAAGACGCACTCCAGATGTAGGAAAATAAGAAAAAAATATTTTTCAGCAGATCCTCATATCAGACCCCCTATTAATATCAGGACATCACACCCCCATATCAGCCTTCTATGTCAGACCCCCATCAGACTAAAATAAAACAATCCGCTTACCTCTCCTGTGCTTCGACTCCTCTCCAGCAAGTCACGCTCCTCTGTCTTCTCCGGCAGGAGCTGCACTGTCACCTGACTGAGCGCAGCGTCAGGTCAGAGTGCGCGCGCTACGTCCTGACGCTGTACGGGGTCAGGACAGTGCAGCATCAGAAGGAGAAGCCAAGGAAGCGCTGGACCCGGAGCGGAGATGCAGCGCAGGAGGGTGAGTATGTTTCCCCGCTTATGGCACCTAATACATACTAGTGAGCGCTTCCATAATGGAAGCATTCACTAGTATTCCCTTTATAAGGCGCACGGCCATTTCCCCCCTACTTTTGGGGGAAAAAGTGCATCTTATACAGTGAAAAATACAGTACTTTTGTAATTAAAAAATTTTGTATAACCAGTGAGATGTTCAATAAAATGTATCTGTATAGCGCCACCTGCTGTTTTGTTCTTTCTTCTTTTTTTATTATTATTATTATTATTATTGTATTTTTTTTGGTTCATCTCGCTGAGCTGGTTGAATGTGCTCAGTTTAAAGGGGGTTTCCAAGATTTTGATACTGGTAGGTCACCAGTATCTGATCGTGGGGGCGGACACCTGGGACTGCCGCTGATCAGCTGTTTGAGAAGGCATCGCGGCTGTGCTTGGTATCGCGCTCAGTCCCATTGAAGTGAATAGGAATGAGCTACAATACCAAGCACAGCCACCATACAATGTACGGCGCTGTGCTTAGTGAGCACGGAGAAGGGCGCAGCGCTCAAAGGAGCACCGGCGCCTTCTCAAACAGCTCAGACATTTGGGATACCGGTGACCTATGCAGACCTATCAAATCTACGCCAGCTCATTGCTGGTGTAGATTTGGAAGTTTGGCGCATAGACTGAAATGCACCAAGTTAATTATAAGGCCTGTGCATCTTAAAACAATGAAACGCATTTTGCGCCGATTGACTTTACTGATGTTTGTGACGCCAGTCTAAGTATATCTGCTCCAAGGTGCAATATTTGATAAATTTGGCACACAGTACACCAATGCAGAGCCAAATATTATCCTCATGATGAATTCCAACAATGTGCGACAATATTTTGGAGCAAAGTAACCCAACCAATAGGTGGTTCATAGTTGGACAAAAGTTTCTGTCCTTGTACCATATTTATCATTCAGCCTGGCTGCTCGTTGGATGCCTGATTTAAAGGGAACCTGTCATCTCCGAAACAGAAACACCCCCTGAACTAGAGTGTTGTATAGTGTAAGTGATGCTGAATCCGAATATGTAAGTTTTATCTTCATACTCACTTCCATTCTGACGCTGTGCTCCCACAAACCAGCAGTAAAATGCACTCAGAGGACTCCAGTGCTCACTCACATAATGGAGAGGACTCAAAGAAGAGTCCAGTGAGTGCATTTTACTGCTGGTTTGTGGGAGCACAGCGTCAGAATGGAAGTGAGTATGAAGATAAAACTTACATATTCGGATTCAGTATCATTTACACTGTACAACACTTACTCTAGTTTAGGGGGTGTTTTGGAGATGACAGGTTCCCTTTAAGCTTATGCGTTTACTTGATTAGTAAATGTGCCCTGACGCGTATAGAAAATCTAATTGGTATATAACATACTGCACTGAGAAACCTACGGAGAACACGTTGCTCCGGGTGCTGCCCGCTCTTACTTTTGTCCATGTGAGTGCCAGCTGTGACAAATGGTGGAGTCTCCTATAGTATGAGCGGATGATGACTACACCTGGGAGAGGTGAGATGAATGTCATGACGTCGTTTCAGGTTGAGTAACAGGGAGCAGTTTGGGCACAATGGTGAGGGAGTTGTATGACTTGAAATGGAGTTTTGGCGGGAAATATGTAAACTTCACTATAGAGCTGCCTTCTATTCAGCTGTAATAAATCCTCTTCTGTTCTTTATCTTTCTCCCATGATATCTTGTACCTAACCCATAAGTAACACTAAGCATAAAAAAATGGACAAAAATAATAATAATACCTAGCATTTCCTCCCTTTTTTCCCCTTTTGCTTTGATCCTTTCATATTACAATTAAACTGATATATATATATATATATATATATACTGTATCTATGAAATCCTTTCTTTGTGTCCCTGGAGATCAGCCGTGTCCCCCTTCTCTTACTGTACTGTGTCTGGCTGTAAGACAACTGACAGGAGCAGTAGCCCCACTGACAGACCCTGGGGCAACTGTATTTCGTGTTCACTTTTACCAGTCATTTCTAGGTTTGGTTTCCACTTTATAAGGACTCTGTCGCCAGATATTCATAGATAAACCTGGCGCAGTGACTTGTAGGGCTAGCTCAGGCTACGTTCTCTGATGAAGTTAATTCGGTAGTGTGTCCCGGCAGAGAGATCTGACAGCTTTACGGCATTAATGGTGGCGGGACAAATAGGCATCTGTCCGGCCGAAAGCCGGTATTTATGCTGGAAAGCTGTTGGACCCCATTGTCGTCAGCGGGGATCTGGTGGCACCCGGCACTCTCCAGCTATGGTAACTCCGGCAATCGGTTCCGGATTACCTTTAGTGGAGATATGAACTTATCTTTTCTCACTCGGGAGAAAAGTACTCTTTTGAACTTTGGGGTCAAAGAGGTCGGCTCTGAGTCTTCACCCAGATCCCACCCTCTTCTCTTGTTTGATACCTCTTACCACAGGCAACGGCCAAGGGACAGGATTTGGACATGGGAGTATTGTCTCAGATGTGTCGGAGCCCGCCTCCTTGACTTCAAGTGCTAATTAGCATACAAGAGGTATGGAGAATAACCTTGTTTTTCTTTGCATTTAATACTCTTAAGAACTGTAAATGAACACATTTGGTTCAACAGAAAAGGATTGTTAAGGTAATGCGGGCAGTTTGTAGATCAGACAAAATCTAGTGAAATGGTGGAAATGCTGTAAAAAAGCAAACAAATGACCAATTACCAGGCAACACCCCTACCTGTCCAGCACCACCACTCTGGTCCTCTCTCCCAGGTTGAGATGTGGGAAGTCTGAAGGCCAAGCCACCTTGAACTCTTTGACACCTGGCGCTGCCACCAATCAGCTAAGTCTGCAGTGCTGAGTGCTACCACCTCCTCACAGCATAGTAAGCATAGTGCCCTAGTGGCTGTACTTGGTATTGCAGCCTCGACCCATTCACTTGAATGGGAACACAATGTCACTGGCCTAGGAAGAGACCAGAGCTCTGCGACCTCTTCAAATAGCTGACTGGCCCTGACATTGGGCGCCCACTGATATCGATGACCTATCCTGAGGATATGTGATCAATATTCTACTCCCAGAAAACCCCTTTAAGATTTACCTTTGGAACTGAGAGCCCTGGGACATCCCCTTTAAAACATCCGTATAGCATTATCTCTCCTTCAGCAAACTTTACAGTTGGCACAGTGCAGTCGGGCAGGTAACGTTCTCCGGGCGTGAGGCAAACCCAGGCTCGTCCATCAGGCTGCCAGGTAGAGACATGTTCATCCCTCCAGAGGATATGTTTCCCCTGCTCCAGAGTCCGGTGGTGACGTGCTTTACACCAGTGGTCCCCAACCTTTTTTGCACCAAGGCCCGGTTTCTCGCTACACAATTTCCCCAGGGCCCGGGGGGGGGTTTGGATGGGGGGGGGCGGGCGCTGCGGTTGTTGGGGGGCGGAGCATAGTGCCCCCACACAGTAGTTATTCCCCATTAGTGCCCCCAAACAGTAGTTATTCCCCATTAGTGCCCCCACACAGTAGTTATAGTAACATAGTGCCCCCACACAGTAGTTATAGTGCCATAGTGCCCCCACACAGTAGTTATAGTGCCATAGTGCCCCCACACAGTAGTTATAGTGCCCACAGTGCCCCCACACAGTAGTTATAGTGCCCACAGTGCCCCCACACAGTAGTTTATAGTGCCCACAGTGCCCCCACACAGTAGTTATAGTGCCCACAGTGCCCCCACACAGTAGTTATAGTGCCCACAGTGCCCCCACACAGTAGTTATAGTGCCCACAGTGCCCCCACACAGTAGTTATAGTGCCATAGTTCCCCCACACAGTAGTTATAGTGCCCACAGTGCCCCCACACAGTAGTTATAGTGCCATAGTGCCCCCACACAGTAGTTATAGTGCCCACAGTGCCCCCACACAGTAGTTATAGTGCCCACAGTGCCCCCACACAGTAGTTATAGTGCCATAGTGCCCCCACACAGTAGTTATAGTGCCCACAGTGCCCCCACACAGTAGTTATAGTGCCCACAGTGCCCCCACACAGTAGTTATAGTGCCATAGTTCCCCCACACAGTAGTTATAGTGCCCACAGTGCCCCCACACAGTAGTTATAGTGCCATAGTGCCCCCACACAGTAGTTATAGTGCCCACAGTGCCCCCACACAGTAGTTATAGTGCCCACAGTGCCCCCACACAGTAGTTATAGTGCCATAGTTCCCCCACACAGTAGTTATAGTGCCCACAGTGCCCTCACACAGTAGTTATAGTGCCATAGTGCCCCCCACACAGTAGTTATAGTGCCCACAGTGCCCCCACACAGTAGTTATAGTGCCCACAGTGCCCCCACACAGTAGTTATAGTAGCATAGTGCCCCCACACAGTAGGTTATAGTGCCCATAGTGCCCCCACACAGTAGTTATAGTGCCCACAGTGCCCCCACACAGTAGTTATAGTGCCCACAGTGCCCCCACACAGTAGTTATAGTGCCCACAGTGCCCCCACACAGTAGTTATAGTGCCACAGTGCCCCCACACAGTAGTTATAGTGCCCACAGTGCCCCACAACAGTAGTTATAGTAGCATAGTGCCCCCACACAGTAGGTATAGTGCCCACAGTGCCCCCACACAGTAGTTATAGTGCCCACAGTGCCCCCACACAGTAGTTATAGTAGCATAGTGCCCCCACACAGTAGGTATAGTGCCCACCAGTGCCCCCACACAGTAGTTATAGTGCCCACAGTGCCCCCACACAGTAGTTATAGTGCCCACAGTGCCCCCACACAGTAGTTATAGTGCCCACAGTGCCCCCACACAGTAGTTATAGTGCCCACAGTGCCCCCACACAGTAGTTATAGTGCCCACAGTGCCCCCACACAGTAGTTATAGTGCCCACAGTGCCCCCACACAGTAGTTATAGTAGCATAGTGCCCCCACACAGTAGGTATAGTGCCCATAGTGCCCCCACACAGTAGTTATAGTAGCATAGTGCCCCCACAGTAGTTATAGTGCCCATAGTGCCCCCACACAGTAGTTATAGTGCCCATAGTGCCCCCACACAGTAGTTATAGTGCCCCCCACACAGTATTATAGTGCCCATAGTGCTCCTCTCCTTCAGTTTTGTACAATAAAAAAACAAACACTTATACTTACCTCCATCAGCCTGGCAGCACTGCGATGCAGGCCTCCTCCGGCCTGTGTCCCGCTCTGCACGGCTCAGGCGGCGCGATGACGTCATCGCACCACCTGAGCTGGCCTCTGATAGGCTACAGGCACTAGGCCTGCAGCCTATCAGAGGAACGGGCAGGGGAGACGCCTCTCCCTCCCCTGCCCCACCGCAGCACAGGCATCTGTATCGCCGTCCTCAGGACGGCGATACAGATGACTATGGAGATGAGCGCTTCCACAATGGAAGCGCTTATCTCCTTGTCCCCTGCCACCGCCGCGGCCCGGCAGACATCGCTTCAGGGCCCGGTCCTGGGCCGCGGCCCGGTGGTTGGGGACCGCTGCTTTACACCACTCCATCTGCCGCTTGGCATTGTGCTTGGTGATGTTAGTTTTGCATGCTGCTGCTTGACCATGGAAGCTCCCGGCGTAGAGTTTTTGTGCTGATATTAATGCTGGGGGAGGTATGGACTCTGCGGTTGAGTCAGCAGAGCATTGGCGACTTTTATGCTCTATGAGCCTCAGCGACCACTTTACATGGTCTCCACCTCTTGGCTGAGTTGCTGTGGTTCCCAAACGCTTCCACTTTCCAAAAATACCCTTCACAGGTGATAGTGGAATATGTAAGATGGAAGAAATTTCAAAAATTGACTTTGACCTCATACACAGGACTGTATGTCTTTTGCGTACTTTTCATGTTGCATCTGCATTTTATGCGGACCCGTTGACTTCAATGGGTCCGTGGGGCACATTTATTCTGGCATTTTAGACGCCGGCCTTAATAAGGCCCCGTGCTGGCGGTGTGTCCACCAAAGGATATGCAGGCCTCTTCATTACTTTTTACATTTATACCATTTTCTACCCCTAAACCAGGAGTAGTAAATGAGATGGGCCTGCCAACCCGTCCCCGCCCCCACACCATGCCCACTTTTTTAGACCTGGTGTGATCTGGGAGAAGTCGCAGATTGCAGCACAAAGGACCTTTGTGCCGCAATCTGTACCGGAAATACGCCTAATATAGACGTATTTCTGGTTAGTAAATGACCCCCCTTTGTTTCCAAGTATAGAATATGTTCTTTTTTGCGGAACGGACATATGGATTTGAAGATCACAAGGATGATCCGCGCTCTTTACGCATCCATTAAGTCCATTCTTCAGAAAGAGTGAATACATCTGCAAAATGCGGACCACAACTCCATTGAAGTCAAGCGGTCCACAAAAAAAAGTGCAGACGGCACATGGACCGCACCCGTATTTTGCGGACCCACGGTTTGCAGACCGCAAAACTGACACCGTCATGTGCATGAGGCGTTATTACAACTGTGACATGGCTGTGTGCATGATTTTATACACCTGTGACAATGAGACAGATTGAAACACCTGAACTCAGTGATGTCCATATATTGTATAATATAATGTGTGTGTGTGTGTGTGTATATATATATATATGTGTATATATATATATATATATATATATATATATATATATAATTATTATTATTTATTTTAGGTTATTTGACCTCCCACCGGATGTTATAGAACCCTAATGGGCCAGGAGGACAGCCTTATTTAACACAGGTAAGTTGTCAGACTTTTATAGCTAATCCAGTCAATGTGCTTTACATGTCTATAGTGAGAAACCCCTATTTAATATCTTTTATTATCCAGGTTTAGATAACCCCCTCCCCCCAGAGACTCTGCCATTCTTGTCAGTGGGATGTCTTTGCAATTGTGGCTTAGCTCCATTCATGTCAGTGGGGATTTATGGCAGTACTAGACACAATCCATGGACAAAAGTGGTGCGGTTTCTCAAAGAAACAGATATTTTTCCCCCGAACTTGGACAATCCTTTTTTAAAGAGGACCTTTCACCTCTCCTGACATGTCTGTTTTAATAGCTTCATGCATTCACCATGTAATGACAGTTCTGGAGCATCTATTTTTATGTCTCTATGTTGTGTCAGTCCTTTATTATTCCTACTAGAAGTTATGATTGAATTGCTAGCAGTCTGCAGTAAGGGTACAGAGGGGAGGTAACAAGTTGGGGTGTGTACCTGCACAGTCTGAACATGGCAGCACTGATTGGATAGAGTGAGACTGGACAGGTACACAACCCCAACTTGTTACCACCCCTCTGTACCCTTACTGCAGACTGCTAGTAATTCATTCATTACGTCTAGTAGAAATAATACAGGAATGACACAACATACAGACATAAGAATAGATGTTCCAGACTTGTTATTACATGGGGAATGCATGAAGCTATTAAAACAGGCATATCAGGAGTGGTGACAGGTCCTCTATAAATCCTCAATATTGTTACCCTCGTATGTGTATTACAGGGGTTTACCGAGATATTTTAACTGATGAGCAATCTTTTGGATAGGTCATCAGTATCTGAACGGTGGGGTCCGACACCCACGCCGATCAGCTGTTTGAGAAGGCACTGGCGCTCGCAGTAGTGCCATGGCCTTCTCTCAGCTCATCGAGCACAGCGCCATACATTTTATAGTGGCTGTATTCGGTATTGCAGGTCACCCTTATTCACTTTTATGGGGCTGCGCTGCGTCTAGGCCGCGTGACCGCTGAACGTGACATCACATGGCACAGGGAAATCTGTGAGAACGCCGCAGCATCGGTAACTTCTCAAACAACTGATTGGCGAGGGACCAGGGTGTCGGACCCCCCTGATCAGATACTGATGACCGATTCAGAGGATAATAGTGCTGAATAGAAAAGACTGAAAGCCACCGAAAACGTGGGAGACACTTGAGATGAGCAGAGCTGGAACGGTGAGGGTTTGTGTATGTTGTAGAGGAATGCTAGAAATGTATCTGGAGCCCCGTGCATTTGTTCTGTGTCATAGCATTCATTGTTTGCATTGTGTCTGATTGCTTCTTGCCTATCTGCTCGCTGTGCGTTAGAGACGGTTCACTGCTTTTCTAAACCATTGGACGCAGTTTGAATTCCTTATTCTTGACTCTTATTTCATCCATGTAAGGTAAAAGCTTTTTATTCAGGTTGTTTTCAAACTCTGAAATGTCTAGGTCCATGCATTTTATATATGTACTTGTGTCTCTATCTTAGTAGAAGTAGAAATGTAGGTATAAGGCAGTAGAAGACCTTAAATTTAGCATTTTATTAAAGGGGTTGACCAATTCCTAAAAATATATTACAGTGGCTCCTAATCTATTTTTTTGTGGTTTGCTGCAGAAAATATGTGGGTCCCCATGTGGGGCTATGGAAACTCCTACAATCTGCAGCCGCTGCTTCCATGTCGGTGATGTGATTCACCCAGGTGACTGCTTTCTGTGCTTGTTCTGAACGTAAAGATGTTTTCCCGTGTTTAATACTGACGGACTATCCTCAGAATAGGTCATCAGTATCTGATCGGTCTGACTCCTGGCACCCCTGCAGATCAGCTGTTTGAGAAGGACGCAGCCTCTTCCTAGGCCAGTGACGTCACATTCATCGGCCACACGGCCAAGGCACAGTTAAAGGGGTTATCCCATGAATAATGTAAAAAATGAAAATCAGGTATCATATAGTCCATGACCATTTCTTTCTAACAAACCTAGAACCAGCCCTGTACCTCACATGGATCCAGATATCTTCCCAGTGATTCCTCTGCTAGATTTATATCAAGCTGACAGCTCAAGGGGAGTGTCTTTTCCACTGCAGCTAAGGGGGTGTGTCAGCTCTCCCTATCACAGCTAAGGGGGTGTGTCCATGCTCTCCCTATCACAGCTCAGGAGGCAGTTGAAAGATGAAACTGAGCATGTGCGGCCTTCTCAGTGAGCAGGACAAAGAAATAAGAAATTAAGTGGCACTATACAGACACATTCAAGTGAACGGGTTTGAGCTGAAATACCAAGCACAGACGCTATCTAATGGACGTTGCTGTGCTTGGAAAGCTTCAAATAGCTGATTGGTGGGGGTGCTGGCTGTCGGACTCCCATCAATCAGGTGTTGATGACCTGTCCTGAGGAGTGGTCATCAATATTAAACACCTAGAAAATCCTTTTAAAGGGAACCTGTCACATTGGACATGGTGTCTGAGCTACAGGCAGCATGTTATAGAGCAGGAGATGCTGAGCAGATTGGTGTATGGTTTTAAGGGAAAAGATTCAGTGTAAGGGGTTGTTCACATATCAGTTATTTGATCAGTTATTTCCATCAGTTATTGTGAGCCAAAGCCAGGTGTGGGTCAAAAACACCAAACAGGTGCAGATCTTTTCATTATACCTGATCTCTGTTTAGTGTCCACTCCTGGTTTTGGCTGACAATAACTGATGGAAATAACTGAACAAATAACTGATATGTGAACAACCCCTAACCTGTATTTTCTACATTTAAATTTCTACTTGGCTTTGAATTCAAGGAGATAATCATATCAGGGATTGCCAGCATGAGGTCCTATCAGTAAGTGACAGTCTTCCCTCTATGAGGAGGAGGTCCTATCGGTGATTGACAGCCTTCCCTCTATGAGGAGGAGGTCCTATCGGTGATTGACAGCCTTCCCTCTATGAGGAGGAGGTCCTATCGGTGATTGACAGCCTTCGCTCTATGAGGAGGTGGTCCTATCAGTGATTGACAGCCTTTTCTCTGTGAGGAGGCGGTCCTATCAGTGATTGAGAGTAGAGATGAGCGAACGTGCTCGTGACGAGCACTGTAGCACTCGCTCCCCTGCGCTGGCATGGCGCAGGCATCCGGATCTGTCCTCCTCACCCGACGGATCCGGATGCCTGCGCCCATGCGAGCGCAGGGGAGCCGAGCGCTACAGTGCTCGTTACGAGCACGTTCGCTCATCTCTAATTGACAGCCTTCCCTCTATGAGGAGGTGGTCCTATCAGTGATTGACAGCCTTCCCTCTATGAGGAGGCGGTCCTATCAGTGATTGACAGCCTTCCCTCTATGAGGAGATGGTCCTATCAGTGATTGACAGCCTTCCCTCTATGAGGAGGCGGTCCTATCAGTGATTGACAGCCTTCCCTCTATGAGGAGGCGGTCCTATCAGTGATTGACAGCCTTCCCTCTATGAGGAGGCGGTCCTATCAGTGATTGACAGCCTTCCCTCTATGAGGAGGCGGTCCTATCAGTGATTGACAGCCTTCCCTCTATGAGGAGGCGGTCCTATCAGTGATTGACAGCCTTAGCTCTATGAGGAGGAGGTCCTATCAGTGATGGCTATCTCTGAATACACACTCGTAGAGGGAAGGCTGTAAGTGCTGTAAAACAATTTTTTACGCAGGCCAGAGTGAGGGTGTGATAAATCAGGACTCATTGTTTTTCACTTGTAAAATCTGCATAGGGCATGGTCACATCGATTTTACCTGTGTAAAAAAAAAAAAAAAAAAAAAAAGCAATCATTGTACAAAAGCATTCCCTACTGGTAATCCCTATTTATTCATACATTTCTGGGAGTAATAACATGAACAGCACAAAGCAATACCAGACACGACCCATGGACAATTGTGGAGCTGTTTGTGTGAGTAAAAAAATCAGACTCTCATCGGTTGTGCTGTGAAATGTTTCATAAACCTTTATAGTTTACATTTGAGTGCAGGCATTTGGAAATTAAAGTCATTCTTTACTGCTTTACTTAGTTCTGACCAGAGCTGGGAACAGTCATGAGATGATGTAACGACTAATCTCCTTATTACCGCACCCTCCCCGCAGACCCTTTTCTGAACGTTCACACGTCGCCATATACTGCGGATTCTCCTATTCATGGCTGTATCTAAAATATTTTAAAGGGTATCGGTCATTAGAATTTTTTTTTTTCCGCAATCAGCAGCATGTTGTTATACTGCCAGGATTCAGGGCATTGATGCTTTTGGTCGCAGGGTCGGTATATATCGATACGCTTTTTATTTTGGCAGCGGATGCCAGTGTATTCCTATATAGTGATGTCCTTGGAGGTATATGTCTTAGAATATTCCCATGGACACCACTAAAGACAACTGACTAGGCCACGTCTGAATAACGTTGGGGCTCATGCACACGACAGCATTTTTTGCTGATCGTATATGGACCCAGTCATTTCAATAGGGCACACCGTGTGCTGTCCATATCCGTATGTCCATTGCACGGTCCCACAAAAAAAAAATATAGAACACGTCCTGTTCTTGTCCAATTTGTGTCAAAGTGAAAAAAAAATGGTGGCATACACACGGCCAGCACCGCAAAACGGATAAAGTTGTGTGCATGAACCCTAAGGCTGCATACGTGCGTTTACAGTGCCAGCAGGGTGTATGAGATTACATTAATCTCATGTGCACGTTACCGATTTTTTTCCGTGCTGAAATTGACCTGCTGTGCAGTTTTCAAAATCTGCAGCATGTCAATTGTGTTTGCCGATTTCACCCTTTTGAAAACCGCATCAAATCCATAATTAGACTTTGCGGACTTTAGGGCCGATATGCTGCAGAAACACATAAATCTGCATAGAATTTTGTGCGGACCTTATGTGCGTTCAGCCGCACCCGTGTGCAGGTGGCCTAACGGTGACCACTTTTGGTCTTCACGCCCTGGGTCAGAAGATCTTCCCACCTTCTGTCACGCAGGGCTCCTGCTGCTCTTACAGGAAGATTCGGCTGAGCCTGTGCTCCTTTTTATTAGTGCAGGGTGGAGATTGTTTCCATAGTAGTTGTTTCCTTTAAGTGCTTGTGTCCCTTTTAGTGAACATCCCGTCATTAACATTTCCATAGAAACTCCAGTATCTGAGCGGAAACATTTCAGTGTGCTGACGTTTCTTCGGGGGAGGCACTGCGGGCGGACCGTAGCTGCATTTCAGTGCAGGATCCAGTCTGCTGCAGAGCGGCACAGGGAGAAGCTGTGCAGGTACACGGCTGGGCATCCTCAGGGCCTCAGCTGGATAGGGCTATACAGGCTGATGGTGCCCGCCGCCATCTGGGGTCTTGAGTCTGCTGATTGCTTCGAGTGGCTGGCTAATTCCCTGGAGCTTTACATTACTCACTAAATGATTAAACCCTGCTGCCAGTCCTGAGTGTACCTGGGACCAGTAAAGCAACCAGTAAAGAGCATCTACCAGCAGAATGGCATAAAAGAGTACACTTTTGCTCCACCGCTCCTGGTTTATAAGGCCTTGGTGCCACTTAGGGCACATAGACTGTGGAACTGCTGGGGGGAAAATCTGCAGCTTTTTACAAGGGCGGTAAAGTGGGTAAAATATAACATAAAACATTAACACTGATTGGTCAGTCTTAGTATAAAGCACATCCCTAGGATATAAAATATAATAATCTTTATTATGGCCACAGCAAAACAATAAAGTTAAAATATTGTATACAATAAAGACCCTATGAGGAACCCCGAAATCTGTCTTACATGTAAGTGCACACCTAATTCTCAATAAGAATAGTACCGGTACCAAGACAAAACAAAATAACACATGGTATTCAGTATCAAAGATAATTAAAGAAGAACTCCCGCAAAAAATTTATTCCATGTCCTGCTAGAAATGTACATGATGTAATCTGTAGTGAATGTCATTTTCTTACTAGTGTCTGAATTTTTGAGTTATATCATCCTGAAGTTTCTTATGTGTCATGTGACTAGGAATTAGACCCACCAGCTCACACAGAGACTTATGTGTGGACAGGAAGTCTAATTCTCTATGTATTCCTATGGGAGCCTCACTTTCAGTCTCATAGGAATGAATAGAGCAGTGACTGGCTTCCTGTCCTGGGTCAGTTGGAGGTCAGGGAGTTGGTCACATGACCCAGCTACAATAAGAAGAGAGTGGAAACTCTCAATTTCAGCCTCTGATAAGAAGATGACAATCACTACAGATTATATCATGCACCTTTCTAACGGGTCAGAGAATAAAATTTTTTGCGGGAGTTCTTCTTTAAATGCCCGTACAGTATCATGAAGATGTGCAGGTCAGCACGCTGTCTACTCTACACATATCACTTGTAGATACACTGGTGCAGCAGACACTGTGCACATCTCTGTGATATTGTACGGGCATTTACGTATCTTTGATATTGGATATCATGTGTTATTTTATTGGATTATAGCTTTCTACTTGCGGTTTGTCTGGGTACCAGTACTATTATTATTGAGAATTGGGTGTGGACTTTTTGATAAATTCCTTTCTTTGTGTCTTTTTACTCCACAGAACTAGCATAGCACCTGCCCTGCACGGTAGCAGTTTTTATAAAGGGGTTGTCCCCTTTACATGACCCCTTGTCCCTTTGCTCTGTTAGGCCCTATAGATGTTATAGAAGGGCTTCCTTGTAGCATAGGACCCCCTCTGTAGAATAGAGATCTGCACTGACAGTCGTGACCCCCTCCATGCATTATATGGCGGCCATTTATTTCACTATGTGCCATGTAACGTCTGCATTTCTCCTGATGGGGTTTCCTCTCGTGATAGTAGATCCTGATGTTTGGGTTAAACCAGGGATGCTCAACCTGTGGCACTCCAGCTGTTGCCAAACTACAACTCCCAGCGTGCCTTAATAGCTGTAGGCCAGAGATCTCAAACTCGTGGCCCTACAGCTGTTGTAAAACTACAACTTCCATCATGCCAGGAGAGCCTACAGCTATTGGGGCATGCTGGGAGTTGTAGTTTTGCAACAGCTGGAGGGCCACGAGTTTGAGATCCCTGCTGTAGGCTGTCTAGGCAAGCTGGGAGTTGTAGTCTTGCAACAGCGGGAGGGCCGCAGGTTGGGCATCTCTGAGTTAAACAACAGCAGAACAGTGTGAGATGTGCAGGTTCCTGAATCCAGTAGGTGTTAATTTGCTGCGGTTTATTAATGGTGGCGAGAACTTTATGGAAGCCTTTAAATGACCTTCTGCTCGTGCCTAGGGGATGTTAATAATTCAGGTGAATCAACACTTTACATCTCTTCCTGTAACCATAAAACACCTACATTAGGAGCCTCAGAACATCTGGTGGCTGAATGCTCTCCACCGTGTAGGATAAAAGCCTCAGACTTAACGGAGGTGTCCTCAATATATATTACCGCTGAAGTCAGCAGTGTCCTGTAGAGCAGGGATCAGCAACCTTCAGCACTCCAGCTGTGGTGAAACTACAACTCCCAGCATGCACACCTCTCAGAACTCCTAAAGGAGTAAATGGAGCATGCTGGGAATTGTAGTTTCACCACATCTGGAGAGCCAGAGGTTGCTGATCCCTGCTGTAGAGGATACCATGTCCATGGCAGGGTGGAAGAATGCAGATCCCGGACCAGAAGATGGAGATACAGGGGCCGGGGACTTGAGCATCGTGGAGCTTGGCCCCACCGGAGGATCCTCTGGTTCTCTAGTGGGGCAGTCGGGCCCCCGAGTGTGATTCTTTCGGCAGGGGAGGTATTCAGCCAGAAATTATGTATTCCCACACTACCCCTTTAAGGGCTCATTCGCACGAGCCTGGTTTTTGGCTGCATCCGATCAGCACATTTTTGTGGATCGGATGTGGACCGTTCACTTCAGTGTTGTCCGCATCCGTATGTGCGTGCCGCAGCCCCGCAAAAATATAGAACATGCCTTATTCTTGTCCATTTTGCGGACATAGGATAGGACATTTCTACAGAGGGCCAGATGTTCCATTCCGCAAAATGCTGACAGCGTAAGGGTAGTATCCATGATTGTAGACTGCAAAAATGGCAGCGGTCATGTGCATGAGCCCTAATTGTTATATCCAGTGAATACATTTATACACCCAGGAAGGCGGCATTATTTTGGGGCAGCTCTGCACTCTGAGCCACATGTCATTGTGTAGTGATTGCTTGGTGGGTGACGTAGGCTGGCAGGTAAGGTATATAGTGTCCTGATATAACATAAGCGGGTAAGCTTACATAACAGGATGTGGCTGCACAGTCTGAGTTTGTCTTAGGCCACTTTCACACGTCAAAGTTTTGGTCAGTGTTTGATCAGTGATTATCATCAGTGATTGTGAGCCAAATCCAGGAGTGGAGGGTACACAGAGATAAGGTGGAATGGAAAGATCTGCCCCTGTGCTGTATTTTTATTCTGCACTCGGGTTTGCTTATAATCACTGAGGAAAATAACTTATTCACAAAAAATACAGGTGACGTCAGTATGACCTCCATGTTTTTTTTTTTTTTTTTTTTTATACATACCCTTAATTTCACCCAGGCAGCCCGCCTGACTAGGGCATCGGAACATCTCATACTCCGATGCCCTCCTTTGCCCTGCGCTAAGGGAGGCTTCCGCCCGGCAGTGAGCCCGCTGACGTCACCGTCGCTGATGGGTGGGCTTCAGCGCTGCCCTAGCCAGTAAAACGGCTAGGGCAGCGCTAAAGCCGGCCCATTACAGCCGGTGATGTCACCGAATTCACTGCCGGGCGGAAGCCTCCGCCTGGCAGTGTGTTATGTAAATAAGAGAGCCCTTGCCCTGCGCTGGAGATGCTCCGATGCACTGTTCAGGCGGCCTGCCTGGGTGAATATAAGAGTATGTCCCCTTTAAGTGATGGCCAATCCTCAGAATAGGACATTACTAGCTGATCGGCAGAAGTTCATTGTCTTCTACTGAGGAGAGGCTTCTTTCTGGCCACTCTGCCATAAGACCCAGATTGGGGGAGTGCTGCTGTGATGGTTGACCTTCTGGAAGTTTCTCCTATCTACAGACAACATCTATGGAGCTCAACCAGAATGACGACTGAGTTCTTGGTCACCTCTCTTACTGAGGCCCTTCTTCCCTCATTGCTTATTTTGGTCAGCTCTAGCAGGCGTCCTGGTTGTTCCAAACATCTTCCTTTGTGGAGGCTATTGTTCTCTTGGGGTCTCGTCTGTTGTCATGTGGACCACTGCAGCCATTCACTGGCTGGTCCCCTAGTGACGTATGACCATTGAGCTTCTGCTGTTAAATTTTCTTGGGCACATGTCAACTCTGAGGGCAATAAATGGTTTCAGTGATGCACGTGACCACAGACAGGACATCACAGTAAGGCCTCATTCAGACGACCGTGTTTCACTGTACGGCGGCGGCCTCAGCAACCAATGACGCCGTGCGCTCCTGTCCTCTGGGGCAGCACAGGCCGGGCTTTCACGGCCCGTATACGGCCGTGAAACACGGTCGTCTGAATGGGGCCTAATGGTCCACCAGGGACTGGAAGTAGCACAGATGTGACCCTCGGTGCTGGAATGGAGCGCAGGTGGCCAGGTGAGTGTTCTGGGCCTTAATTGATTTTTGGCTTGGGGTTTGGCCAACCCCTTTAAGGTCACTTACGGCACGGTGGACTATTGAGTACGTTTGAAAATGCCAACAAATCTTCCTTAAAACGATAAAATCCGTAGCTTTATGTTGTGGATTTGCTCTGGATTTTACCCTTTGTCAATGAAAATTTCCACTGTGTCTGATCATATCCTAGAGGGCTAAAATGCGTGGGACAAATAGCATACCCCAGAGGTGTACCATGGCTGAGATCTGCTGTGTGTACAAGCCCTGCAGATGGATGAGAACATTCAGCATAGCTTTCTGCTGATAGATGCAGACCTCGGGGCATGACCTAATATTTCTGTCACATAATAAACACTGGTGGTT
Organism: Rhinella marina; assembly: GCA_900303285.1. Taxonomy (NCBI): domain Eukaryota; kingdom Metazoa; phylum Chordata; class Amphibia; order Anura; family Bufonidae; genus Rhinella; species Rhinella marina. Next base: position 56,828 of record ONZH01004720.1, on the reverse strand, counting down.
ATTGTGCTTCCTGTGCACTATTTTCAGCTCACGCTGGATACAGCGCCGGCCGCCCGCTGAATGTTTAGACTGTAGCGCTTCTAGTTTCGGGCAGGTTCCCCGAGGGCCTCTGTGCATTGCTGTCCACATCTATCTATGTTACAGCTTGGACAGGATCAAGCAGTTATGTAACTTTGTTTACTACAGTTTCGTATTTTAGCATCTGGAGTATACCGACATTATTATGACCACTTCATACTTTCGTGTAGTAAGCCCACTTGGATAGGCTGTCTGCACACATATCCCTCGTTGGTGTCATGGGTAAAAGGGGAGATTTATCAGAAGTGCAAAAAGGGATGAATATTGGCTTTCGGGCCAAGGGTAGCAGTATTTCTGAAATTCCATTGTGAACTCGTGTTGTGCTGCTGTGGTGAAAGTGTATAGTGAGTGGACAAATGGCACCATTCCAAATAAGCAACATGGAAACTGAGGAGCACCACGTGCCACTGATATGAGAGGTGAACGAAGATACATGAGGGTGGTCCGATACTGCAGTGGAGCAGCTCACCTCCAAATTGAACCTGAGGGCTACCAGACATGTCTAAAACAACAGTTCAAAGAACACTACTGTGTATGGGGCTCAAAGAACACAAATAGTCACTGCACCTCTGCTAACAAAGTTGCATTAGCAGAAAAGGCTTCAATTTTCACAGCCGCATCAGAATTGGACCTCCGCAAAGGGTTGTCTTCTTCAGTGAGTATCGTTTTCTGCCTCATCGACGTTGCAACCATTGCTTGAAGAACATACGCTGATGGTGGCAGTGCTATGGTCTGGGGAATGTTTTCATGGCATTCTCTGGGCCCACTGATCCATGTGGAAGACACTCTCAACCGCTTTGGGTATGAACCCATCCCTGCAGATGACGTACACCCATACATGCTGATTGTCTTCCCTGGGGTGGATGTGATCTTCCAGCAAGACAATGCGACATGTCACATGGCTAGCCCCTTGAGGACAGAGCCCATTTTGGCCTTAATGTCTGGGCCAAATTTTTGAATTCTGACATGTCACTTTATGTGGTAATAACTTTGGAACGCTTTTACTTATCCAGGCCATTCTGAGATTGTTTTCTCGTGACACATTGTACTTCATAACAGTCATAAATTTGAGTCAATATATTTCACCCTTATTTATGAAAAAATCCCAAATTTACCAAAAATTCTGAAAAATTTGCAAATTTCCAAATTTCAATTTCTCTACTTTCAAAATACACCGTAATACCTCCAAAAATAGTTATTATTTTACATTCCCCATATGTCTACTTTATGTTGGCATCATTTTGTAAACGTCATTTTACTTTTTTAGGAAGTTAGGAGGCTTAGAAGTTTAGAAGCCATTTTTCAAATTTTCACCAAATTTTCCAAAACCATTTTTTTTTAGCACCAATGCAGATATAAAGTGATTTTGAGGGGCTTACATAATGAAACCCACCATAAATGACCCCATTTTAGAAACTACACCCCTCAAATTATAAAAAACTGCTGTTACAAACTTTGTTAACCCTTGAGGTGTTCCACAAGAATTAATGGAAAATGGAGGTGAAATTTCAAAATTTCACTTTTTTCGTAGATTATTCATGTTAACATTTTTTTTCTTGCAACACAGCAAGGGTTAACAGCAAACTAAACCTCAATATACATTCCTCTGATTCTGCAGTTTACAGAAATACCCCATATGTGGTGGTAAACGTCTCTATGGGTTTGTGGCAGTGGTCAGAAGGAAAGGAGCGCCATACGGATTTTGGAGGCAAAATTTGCTAGAATAGTTTTTAGGCACCATTTTGTAATTGAGAGACCCTGACGTACCCCTACAGTGGAAACCCTCATAAAGTGACCCCATTTTGGAAACTACACCCTTCAAAGAATATATTAAGGGGGGTACTGACCACTTTGACCCCCTAAGCATTTTACGGAATTTGGAAACACTTGGCTGTGAAAATGAACATTTTTTTTCTTCCAATAAAATGTTGCTTTAGCCCCAATTTTTTTTATTTGCATAAGGGGTAACAGGAGAAAAGCCCCCCATAATTTGTTACCCATTTTCTCCTGAATACGGCAACACCCCATATGTTGTGGTAAACTGCTGTGGGGGCACATGGCAGGACTCAGAACAGAAGGAGCGCCATATGGATTTTACAACACAGATTTTGATGGAGTGGTTTGCGGGAGCCATTGATTTTTATTTTTTTGAGTTATTGTCTTATGTGGGGGCTCATTTTTTGCAGGATGAGGTGAGGTTTTCATTGGTACCATTTTGGGGTAAATACGCCTTTTTGATCGCCTACTATTACACTTTTTGTGAGGGAAGAGGGAAAAAAATGGCTATTTTGGCATAGTTTTTTTAAAATTTTTTTTACAGAATTCGCCTGGGGGGCCATCTCATGTAATATTTTTATAGAGCAGGTTGTTACGGACGCAGCGATACCCAATATGTCCAACTTTTTTAATGTTGGAAAGTTTTACACATTAGATGCATTTTGAACAGAATAAAATATTTTTTTTGTGTTGCCATTTTCAGAGAGCCATATTTTTTTCAGTTTTCAGGCGATTGTCTCAGGTAGGGTACAGTTTTTGCGGGACAAGATAACGGTTGAATTGATACCATTTTGGGGTAAATACGCCTTTTTGATCGCCTGCTATTACACTTTTTGTGAGGGAAGAGGGAAAAAAATGGCTATTTTGGCATAGTTTTTTTAATTTTTTTTTTACAGCATTCGCCTGGGGGGCCATCTCATGTAATATTTTTATAGAGCGGGTTATTACGGATGTGGCGATACCTAACATGTTTATGTATTGTGTGTTTTTTTATTTTTAATCAATTTTTTTAACTTTTTTTAACTTTTTTTTTTTTTTTTTTTCACTTTCTTGACTCAGATCCACTTGGTTCTTCAAGAACCAGTGGGTCTGGTATTTTACAATACACTGCAGTACACTGTATAGTGTACTGCAGTGTATTTTCTTATAGCCTGTTCAAGCTCCTGCCTTTAGCAGGAGCTTGAACAGGCTTCCATGGCAAGCCAGACGAAAGCGTCTGGTTGCCATGGTAACCATCGGGACGCTGCCACAGCAGAGCAGCGTCCCGATGGAAGGGAGAGGGAGCTTCCTCCCTCTCATCTGCCCACACCATCGGCGCTGCCAGCGCACCGCAGCGCCGATGGGAGAGGGAGGGAGCGCTCCCTCCCTGTTAACCCCTTCCATACAGCGGTCCCTACGGACCGCGGCATGGAAGGGGTTAAACTGCTGACATCAGTGCCAGCACCGATGTCAGCAGTTTCAAGCAGAGTATCAGCTGTATGCTGATACTCTGCTTGAATACCACTCGGCCATCCTGAGAAATTATTGCGGGGCCGGCAGCCGCCCGCACATTACAAGTCTCCCCCCCGCCGCCCATCTGCCCACCCATGTGCCCACAGCCAATCAGGGGGGGGGGGGGACACCCTGACCTCCCCCTAAATACTGACACTCGGCGGGGATTCGCTAGAATAGCGCTATCCCCGCCGAGTACCCCTTGCCTGCTGTGAATGGCTGGTCTGAATAGACCAGCCATTCACAGCGATCGCCTTTATGGGGGGTGCACGGCACCCCCCGAGGCCTTAACTATGGGTGGCTGGGTGTCTTAAACAGCACCCATTACAGCATGTAACCCCCCCTGCACTGAGCAGGGGGGGTTTACATGCAGGGCGTACCGGTACGCCCTGTTGCACTAAGTACCTCGTGCCCAGGACGTACCGGTACGCCCATTGTCGCCAAGGGGCTAGAGAATGGCATGATGTTGTGAGGTAGGGCATCTTTCTCAGGATCGTACTGCAGGAGTCACTTTCACGCTATCTGAGCTGATTGGACAGCGTCGCAGCCCACCGCTTCACTCCCGCTCAGAAACGGGCGGCAGTGTCTGCCCCCTTGGCGCTGAGTTCTGAATGTAGCTTAACAGGCACTGACACTAACAGCATTTCTTTAAAATGGATGAGATTATAAGATAAAAAAAAAAGGACCAAGAGTCAGCGGATCTGTGGCTATAAATGGTTCCTTTAACGTGGAGTTTTATAAGATGTAGCAGGCTCTCCATAATATGAGAGAGTGCTGTAGCTTATATATTCTGACACCTTGAGCAGAGATTGTGCAATATCTATGGATGGATTTTAAAAAGACCTTTGATGTAAACTGAGATTTTCTGTACAGAAAGCAACCATGCTGCACACTTTCATATCCTCAAGGTGAGCATTAAAGGGGTTGTCCCATGAAAAATATTCTACAATAGGTATTTTCAAACCAGTACCTGGATCTGAATACTTTTGTAATTACATGTAACTAAACATTTAGTATAGCCACTGAGCTGTTCAATAAAACGTCTGTAAAGCGCCCACGGCAGTCTGATTTTTATTTCTTTGTCCTGCTCACTGTGATGGCTGCACATGCTCAGTTTCATCCTTCAACCGCCCCCTGAGCTGTGAGAGGGAGAGTATGGACACGCCTCCAGAGCTGTGATAGGCAGAGCTGAGACACGCCTCCTGAGCTGCAGCAGAAAAGACACTCCCCTTGAGCTGTCAGCTTGATATAAATCTAGCAGAGCAATAAATGAGGAGATCTCCGGGTCCATGTGAGGTACAGGGCTGGTTCTAACTTTATTAGAAAGGTATTGTCATGGACTATGTGATATATGGTTTTAATTTTTTACATTAATCATGGAATAAACCCTTTAAGCATGTACTATTCACATAGCCCATGGACATGCAGCCGGGGGACTACTAAACAGGAGCTCGATGATTTAAAAAAAAAAGGGTATGCTGTGGTTTGTGCCACAGAATGCACTGTAGGACCGTGGTTGTCCACTTCAGAATAATAAGACCTGTGGTCACACGGTCGCTCGCCAAAGAAGTGAATGTAAGAGAAGCAGCTGATTTCTTCAGTGACCTCATTTCCTTTCACAGTCATGTGAAAAGTCTTCAGTCCTGGAGATGCTACAGCAGTTCCTTATTTCTTGTTAATTGTCTTTCTCCGTTGTCAGAAAATACTTTTTATTTGCTGCACATTCTATGAAATAGGATGCTCTTATTCACTTCTCAGATTTTTATACGTGTCTATTTGAGGCCACGTTCACACAGTGTCTTGACATCGGAAGTTCGGTGCAGGCTTTGCGTCAAAAAACTGCTGCGGCTAGGCGGAATCCGCTTCCCATTGTTTTGATGTGTCCTTTCTTGGTGCCTAGCTGCATGAAAAATTTTAAAAATGGTGGGAGCTTGATTCCACGCTGGTGCCAGCGACTTTTTGGCTCCAGCGACTTTTTTCTAGCTTCAAAAGACGCTGTTTGAACAGGGCCTGAGATTCCCTGAAGTTGACTTGCATAGAATTGTCTTTTTTTCTTAATTTTTTTTATTTTTTTCAAAAATATGCACCCTGCCTTAGGGCAGTTGCTTTTAACATTTTGGAAGAAGTTTTTGTACTCTGTGCAACTTCTAGAAACATAGAACGATTGATATTCATTTTTGTCTTTTTTGCTGGACAAACTACTTGCAATAGGTAGTTGTCTTCTAGTGTGAAAAAGGCATCGATGTCTCAGGAGGCTAAAAAGCGTGGGTCCCCTGAACAGACTGTTGCCATGGTAACTGCCGACACCATAGACTAAGAACTGTTGAGAGACCCACGAAAATAGCTTTCCATTAAAACTTCCGGAAATTTCTTGCTTTCAAGGTGTCGTATCTGAATCCAGTCTCTTGTCATGGATTCACCGTCCACCCTTCCTGTGTATGATATCCCTCATTATAGACTTGTTCCTCCAAAGTATGGATTGCTGCATTATGTAACTTTTATTTAAAGGGGATTTCTTCTATAGTATAGCCCATTTGAATTTGCTCTGGCTTTTTACACGCTGGAAATATAAAGCACATCCTGATTTTGGGTGGATCTAGGGAAAAAAACTCATCAAATCATCGTTTTTGGTGCTTGGTATTCCCCTAGTCAATCTGGCTGATAATAAGCGATGAGACTGATGACCACTTTGCTGACAAAATGATCTGCAGATGTTTTCAACCAGGAAATGTTTTTGTGCCTGCTTCCTTTTTTTTAAAAAATTTGACTCCTTGTTATCGCTGCTATCATAGTTTTCTATAAGGAACTGCTGAGAATTTTCCAATTTAGGCAGCCATTTTTAAAAGAATCTAGGATTGCTCCAATTGACGCAAAATTATGGTATCCAAAAATTCAAAAAGTAGAAATGTTGTTTTAGTAGAGTTGCCATTGTCTGTCTGACTGTGTTCTAAGCCACTATCAGCAGTCCCTCCATATTTGATGGAAAGAATGCTGCAGCATGCAATGCTAATCTTCCTGTGAAAATGACAGACACCACATTGGGACCCATGATGGATGACGATTACTATTTAAAGGGTTATTCTCATTTTAGACAATGGGGGCATATCGCTAGGATATGCCCCCATTGTCTTATAGGTGCGGGTCCCACCGCTGGGACCCGCACCTATCTCCAGAACGGAGCCCCCGAAATGAATGAGGGCGCACTGCGCATGCGCAGCCGCCCTCCATTCATTTCTATGGGGCCGCCGAAAATAGCCGAGCGCTGGCTCGGCTACTTCCGTCGGCTCCATAGAAATGAATAGGAGCGCACAGCGCATGCACGGCCCGGCTCCCATTCATTTCTATGAGCGGCGCGGGGAGCTGCGCCTGGTGGTGGCCGGACCCCCGGAAACCTGGGGTCCTCCAGGCGCAGCGCTCCCCGCTCCGTTCTGGAGATAGGTGTGGGACCCGCACCTATAAGACAATGGGGGCTTATCCTAGCGATATGCCCCCATTGTCTAAGATGAGAATACCCCTTTAATTTACATTCCACAAACCTACAGGAGAATACAGCACTACGTACCTATTACATCCAGTAATGTGTCCTCTGATGTAGACATTCCCTTTCCTGATTTCCTCCTTCAGGACCAGACCACCATGATGACTTCTTTCAGCCATGTCTCGTCTCTGTAGAGTTTGTCACACAGACATGTTAGGTTACTACTTTTCCACCATCCTCCTACTTTCTGCCACCCCCAATACTATACTACCGAAACAGTCCCTCTGAAAATACTAGTACCGCACAGATTATACCCCCTTCAATAATTATTGCCACATAGTGCCTTCAAAAATAATTACGCCCAGCAAATAGTGCCTCTGACAGTAACAGTACTAGAAACAGTGTCCCCACAAAAATAATTGTGCGAAGTTGAAACTAGGGCTGTGGCGTCGGAGTCGGTCACTATTTTGGTGGAGTCGGTATAAAATGGACCGACTCCGACTCCTAAAATATATAATGAATTAGTACATTTAGTGCAATAAGTGCTGAATATATTTTTATAAGAATTTGTGAAAATGATGAAATGTCCTATAAATGCCTGTTCTATTCCTGATCTAAGGATTTAGGCTTTTAGTTGAGATGACTGTGTGCTGCCCTTTATGTCCAGTGCATGTTCTCTCTGATGCTTTATGTTTCCTCTGAGATCATGTTTGGAGAGGTTAGCTGCTCTCATGGCTTCTATCTGCTGATGTAAAACACCTAGAGCCTTATGTATGAAAACTGTCTAGGTGTAGAAGTTTCTTTGTTGCCCATAGCAACCAATCAGAGCTCCCCTTTCATTTCATATAGTGCTCTGGAGAAATGAAAGGGGAGCTCTGATTGGTTGCTATGGGCAACAAAAAAAGTCTTAGACCTAGACAGTTTTCATACATCAGGCCCAGAGGTGTAGCTACTGGGGGGAGGGGGGTCAGGAGAGGCGATGCTCCGGGCCCAATACCTCTGGGGGGGCCCAGCAGGGATGGCCTTAGTACAATCAGGCGAATACAAGTGAGTGCTTCCATTATGGAGTCTGATGGGGGCACATTAAGCCGATCTGAAGTCTGATGGGGGCACATTCTGATGATCTGAGGTCTGATGGGGGAACATTCTGCTGATCTGAGGTCTGATGGCACATTAAGCCGATCTGAGGTCTGATGGGGGCACATTAAGCCGGTCTGAGGTCTGATGGGGGCACATTAAGCCGGTCTGAGGTCTGATGGGGGCACAGGTCTGAGGTCTGATGGGGGAGCCGGTCTGAGGTCTGATGGGGGCACATTAAGCCGGTCTGAGGTCTGATGGGGGCACATTAAGCCGATCTGAGGTCTGAGGTCTGATGGGGGCACATGATTAAGCCGATCTGAGGTCTGATGGGGCACATTAAGCCTGATGGGGGATCTGAGGTCTGATGGGAGGTCTGATGGGGGCACATTAAGCCGATCTGAGGTCTGATGGGGGCACATTAAGCCTGATCTGAGGTCTGATGGGGGATCTGAGGCACAGATTCTGAGGTCTGATGGGATTAAGCCGATCTGAGGTCTGATGGGGCAGATTAAGCCGATCTGAGGTCTGATGGGGCAGATTAAGCCGATCTGAGGTCTGATGGGGCAGATTAAGCCGATCTGAGGTCTGATGGGGCAGATTAAGCCGATCTGATCTGAGGTCTGATGGGGGCAGATTATTCAGCGATCGATCTGATGAGGATCTGATCTGATGGGGGCACATTCAGCCGATCTGAGGTCTGATGGGGGCACATTCAGCCGATCTGAGGTCTGATGGGGGCACATTCTGAGCCGATCTGAGGTCTGATGGGGGCACATTCAGCTGATCTGAGGTCTGATGGGGGCACACATTCAGCTGATCTGAGGTCTGATGGGGGCACATTCAGCCTGATCTGAGGTCTGATGGGGGCACATTCAGCTGATGAGGTCTGAGGTCTGATGGGGGCACATTCTGGGAGGCTGATCTGAGGTCTGATGGGGGCACGATTCTGCTGATCTGAGGTCTGATGGGGGCACATTCTGCTGATCTGAGGTCTGATGGGGGCACAATACGCTGATCTGAGGTCTGATGGGGGGCACATTAAAGCCGATCTGAGGTCTGATGGGGCAAGGGACTGTTAGTTTAGTGATGTAAAAGCTGGGGACAGATTTCCTTTAACATAGGAGTCTCCTTTTTTACTCCTATTAATCCTATATTTTACTGCATTATGTGGTAGAGTATTTAGAGTAGGGTATGTAGAAAGTCTATTGTACTGTACTTAACAGCATAGATGATCTAGCAGTTTATATAGTCATCTTGCTAATATAGTATTATAACCACAACTAGTAGTATGTGCCTATGAAGTTGGAAACGTGCGTTTGGGAAGCCAATAAGTGGGGGGCCCACTCAAGTATGTTTCGCCCCCATGTGCTGAACCTCTAGCTACGCCTCTGATTAGGCCCTAAGTGAGCTGTACCCAGAGAAGCCTGATAGATTACAAACTGTTTTTTGTCATGACTTATCTGTACTATTGATTTTATGCAAATTTGTTTAAAGTTATCACTTAAACATGCTCCATGTATGAGGGAGTAGGGAGTCGGAGTCGGGGTGAGAGGAAATTGAGGAGTCGGGGCTTTGGCTTACCGACTCCACAGCCCTGGTTGAAACTGTGCCAAGGTGTTCCACAGTAATAGTTATCTTACAATCCCACCTATAGTAATAATTCTTACCCAGAGTGCACTTGGTAGTAATAGTGCACCAGAAGTAATAATGTCCCGTAGTGCCCATAACGGTAATCACATTCCCATAGTCTTCCAGTAGTAATAATGATGACCACCCCAATAGTAATAAAGCCCACCACAGTGACTCAGTAGTAATGATCCCCACTATAGTGCCTGCCAGTAGTACTAATGCCCTCTGAAGTGCCCCCGAGTAGTAATGATGCCACTATAGTGCCTCACTAGTAAAAAAAAAAAAGCCTCATAATTTGTGTCAGTAGAAAACAATGCCCATTTGTTGTGCCCGCATTAGTACAATCCCCTCTTATAATGTGTGCCAGTGCGTAGAAATTGCTCCTAGTAGTACTAATGCCACCTTATGTGTGCCAGTAGTAAAATGCCCCCTGATGCCTCCAGTAGTCTATGTCCCCATAATGCCCACCCTGAGTTATAATAATAACCCCAAATAGTGGCCCAAAACCATGTTGCCAAATAAAGAAAACCCTATTCTGGTCTAAGCTGCTTGCAGACCCGCTCAGTCAGTGTGATAATGATGACATCATTGTGCCGCTTTCGCTGGTCTGTGATAGGCTTTAGGCCTAGTACCTGTAAACCAGATTAAACGGCAAGGCAGGGAGACGTCGGCTTCCATTCCCCGCCGCTGCATTCATGTTATGATACATTGCTGACTGCCGCAGGTTGAGAATCTTTGTTCTATATTACATATGAACGTTACTTTTTTTTTTTTACATTTCTGTTTCGATGCTTTTATAATAGTTGTTGAATCTCCTCTATTGCTAAAGATGCAACGTGGGACACATTGAAGTGGCGGATTGCCATCATTAGCTGAAAAAGCCTTGTAAATGGACATAAAGACCAGCAGTAAAAGTTGTGAAGTCAAGTAGTAAAAGGACTCGTCTTCATCAATTTTTGATGCTTTTCAGTGTAAAGCTTCTCTTTACATTGCACATAGACAAAGGGGTTTTTGTGCTTCACATACAAATGCATGAAATATGGCTGAGGCAAAGCATAAAAATCCCAGCAACAAAGCTAAACAAAGAGCTGAAGAACTGAATGCTGCAAGTTTTATGTAAAATCTTTAGAACAAAAGTAACTTAAAGGTGTTATCTGCCAGCCAGTGGCTGGTAACCGGAGATCTGGAAACTTCTCGCTGATAGAACATATTACCAAGTTTCTTGTGGTCACTTGTGCTATAGATTTATGCAAAGTTTGTGAAAAGTTAGACTACTTTCACACTAGCATTCTATAATTCCGGTATTGAGTTCCGTCATAGGGGCTCAATACCGGAATAAAACGCTTCAGTTTTGTCCCCATTCATTGTCAATGGGGGCAAAACTGAACTGAAGACAACGGAATGCTCCTGAAAGCATGCTGCGGTTTGCTCTCCGGTCCAGGCATCCGCACCAAGACGTATCCGGAATGACCACCAATGAAAGTCAGTGGGGACGGATCCGTTTGGTGTGATACAATGGTGAACGGATCCGTCCTCCATTGACTTTCAATGGAGTTCATGACGGATCCGTCACCTGCACACACACATACATACATACATACATACATACATACATACACACATACATACACAGACATATACACATACATACTTACATGCTCCCGGCAGGTCTCCACAGCGCAGGAGGAGCAGGACGGCGCACACATAGGACGATTCCACCCGGCGCCCAGCAGAGGGCGCTGTGGGGAATCGTCCTATGTGCGCGCCATCCTGCTCCTGTACTGTGGCTTGAGGACACCTGCCGGGAGCATGTAGTATTTATGTGTATTTGTATGTGTATATGTCTGTGTGGTGTATGTACTGTGTGACACGTGTGGCTTCCCGGCCCCACACATGTCCCTGCGGCAGCACGGATCCGGCAGCACCCTTCACCTGCCGGATCTGTGCTGCCGCTAATGTGAAAGAGGCCGGCTACTTTCACACTAAGCCGTTTTTTAAAATTCCGGTATTGAGTTCCGTTATAGGGGCCAATACCGGAAAAAAACGCTTCAGTTTTGTCCCCCATTCATTGTCAATGGGGACAAAACTGAACTGAAGACAACGGAATGCTCCTGAAAGCATTCCGTTCCGTCTTCAGACCGGAGAACAAACCGCAGCATGCTGCGGTTTGCTCTCCGGTCCAGGCATCCGCACCAAGACGGATCCGGAATGACCCCCCATGCAAGTCAATGGGGACGGATCCGTTTGGTGTGGACACACCAGTAATCCGGATCTGTCCTCCATTGATTTCCAATGGGGGGGTCATTCCGGATCCGGCATACATACACACATACAGACAAACATACACACACATAAAGACATACAAACACACATACATACTTACATGCTCCCCGGCAGGTCTTCGGAGCGTCAGGACGGCTCACACAGGTCACGATTCCCCACAGCGCCCTCTGCTGGCGCCTGGTGGAATCGTCAGATGACATTCCCACACTGCGCCCAGCAGAGGGCGCTGTGGGGAATCGTGACACTGTGTGAGCGCGTCCTGACGCTCCGAAGACTGCCGGGGAGCATGTAAGTATGTATGTATGTGTGTTTGTATGTCTATATGTGTGTGTATGTTTATGTGTATGTATATTGTATGTACTGTGTGACATGTGTGGGGCCGGAGCGCTGCTCCGGCTCCACACATGTCACTGCGGCAGGCCTGATCCGGCAGCACCCTTCACCTGCCGATCAGGCTATCTGCCGCCAGTGTGAAAGTAAAATTGCAAGTTTTACTTAATCTTTCCCACAAAATAGATGTCAGTCTGTTCAGCTCCTCCTTCTCTGACATGGGTCAGTGAAAAAAATTAAGGAGACATGCACTACTTTGGTCGGTGATGCTGACCAAGCATGCCCATCCAAGTCTATGGTTCTGTGAAAAACCACTGACACAACACCGTCTGTGTTTGGTCTATTTTTCACTGGCCACTGATGGAAGATGCTCTGGAAATTCATTTTCAGATTAGCAGTGTCTGTGGAATACGGGTGACACACGGATGGCAAAAAATGGACACACAGCCCAAACATGGAACCTTCATGGGCATTTTGACGGATGAAACGCGTATGGATTTTTCACGGAAGTGAAAATGTGAAGGAGGCCTAAGTGGTGAGGAGATTGACCTTTCCACAGGACAATCTGTGGTGGTCTGACACACGACACCCCCCCACTGATAAGCTGTTTGGGGGAGCCGCCAGAGCTGGAAAATTTTTCAGCCTATGGCTCATGCAAAAGAACAAACAGTGGGTCCGCAATACACGGGCATCGGCCACAGGCTCTCCGTAATGGGTCCACAGTCTGCAAGATATAGAGCGGAGGCACAGAGCGGAAGCACTGTGGAGTGCCTCTGTGGGATTTCGGTCCGTGCCTCTGCACCACAAAAAAAATAGGACATGTTCTATTTTTTTGCGGTGCGGATTGAATCTTGCGTATCGCAGACCCACTGAAGTAACCAGGTCCACATCCACAAGTGGCAGCCACGTGGCTGCAGACTGCAGCACGTTTGTGTGCATGAGCTCTTAAAGCGGTATTACCTTCATAGACTTTTATGGATTATCCACCAGGATTGGCTTCTTCATGATTACTGTTAGGCAGTGACACTGTTAATATGGAGAGAGTGTTCTATTTCCTGTCTCTTTTTGCATTTTCCGGGCCTTCTTCCCACCTCCCACATTCCATCCTTCATGGTACGTTGTCTGTTACATGATCGGTACTTCAGTTATATCACTTTTACTCTTTATTATCATTAACGTTACATTCTGTGTGGTCCATTTGCATGCTGAAAATATCTAGTACAGGATCATCACGGTTTCTCGGACCAAAATGTACCTCTCTGTGCCTCTGATTTCATACACAGGTTGTTTGTCAGTTTCATAGGAAGCTGAAATAGAATTGCACCATATTCCATCCACATTATAGATGTCTTCTCGATAATATGGGGCCGTGTGAGGACATCATGCGACTGAGTTAATGTGTAGCTTTAATTGCTTCATGTACACGGACCAGCTATGTGCATAAGTCCTTGGGCAATTGTAAAATTTACTATGGACACCTTTGACATGGAAATTTTTTTTTTTTTTTACATATGTAAGTGGTTACCTTAAAGGGGTATTCTGGCTATGCTTTTTTCAGCATCTGTTGACACTTGCTAATGGTGATTGTTTATTTGTAATGCCCTGTTTTCCTGCGCCCCATCGCGGCCCACTTTGTTAGTTCTCTATCCCGACATCGGAGACATGGCAAGGCTTGTAAGGCTCTGCCCTATAGACACATCCTCATCGGTGACCTTGCCTCTGAGGACAGTCTTCTGCTCATTCTCCTGGATCCTGCCCTGCAGACATGAGATCAGCAATGATGCTCTGTCTTGTGCACACAACCGTTGGATGTTATGTGGTCCGCAAATTGCGGATCCGCAGAATGTGGATACCGGCCGTGTGCATTTTGCGGGACTGAAAGGCCGGCCCCGAACAGAACAGTACTATCCTTGTCCGTAATACGGACAATAATAGGAGGTGTTCTATTTTTTTGCAGAACGGCCATGCAGACATAAGGACATGGAGTAAGTTACGTGTTTTTTTTTTTTTTTTTCTGTGGCTCCATAGAATTGAAGGGTTCTGCATACGGGCCGCAAAAGTGTGCATGAGCCCTTAAAGGGAACCTGTCAGCTCCGAAACACCCCCTGAACTAGAGTAAGGGATGTATAGTGTAAGTGATGCTGAATCCGAATATGTAAGTTTTATCTTCATACTCACTTCCATTCCGACGCTGTGCTCCCACAAACCAGCAGTAAAATACATTCAGAGGACTCTTCCTTGAGTCCTCTCCATTATATGAGTGAGCACTGGAGTCCACTGAGTACATTTTACTGCAGGTTTGTGAGAGCACAGTGTCGGAATGTAAGTGAGTATGAAGTTAAAACTTACATATTCGGATTCAGCATCACTTACACTATACACCGCTTACTCTAGTTCAGGGGGTGTTTCGGAGATGACAGGTTCCCTTTAAGGTGGAGTTTTTTCCAGCAGGGCTTACAGCAGGCTTGGATCTGTGATGTTCGAGCTGGGAGGGGAAGTAGAGGCAGAGACCTGATACTACAGACCCTCCCTGTGAGTTTTATATCAGGGCGCGGGCCACAGATTGCGTTCAGCTGTTTAAGAAGGCAGTTGTGCTTGCAGTAGTGCAGCGTCCTTCTCTCTGCTCATCAAGCACAGCGCCATATATTGTATAGTGGTTGTGCTTGGTATCACAGCTCAGCCCAAGCTGATGAATTTGACGTCACATGGCCTAGGCAAAGCTGGAGAAGGCCGCAGTTCTACTGTGAATGCTGCTGCCTTCTCCAACAGCTGATCAGTGGGAGTCCCTGGTGTCGGACCTACCGATCAGTAAAAGAAATAAACAACCAAAAAACCTCTCGATAAACTCCTTTAATGGAGAATCTTAACAAAGCTGCTTCATTTGGAATTTAGGAAGCAATTGAACAATAAAAACACTTTAAAAGTGTTTTCCAGATGTTTACTATCGATGACCTATCCTTGGGATAGATCAAATATTAGAACAGCCAGGATCCAACACTTGACTGATTTCTTATCAATATCTTTAATAACAATTGGTGCTCCACTCAGAAACAGAACTTCAGATATTCACTGGTGAGGGCTTGGAGGGATTAAAAATAATAATAAGCATTCCTCACCTCATCAATCCACCGTCACTGCAATTTCAATGCTGCCTGGGTCCCTGCTTGCTTAGACAAGCACTGGCTGAGGTGGGTCACCACTGTGGCCGGTGATTGACTGAGGAGGAATTTCCTGTGTGTTGAGTTGGGAATAGCTGTGGGGACTGTTGGAGCGGCAGCAGTGGTGGATCTGTAAGGTATCTGTTTTTGGTTTTTATTTTATTTTGACCCTGTTCTGACCCTTTTTGCTGGTCCTGTCAGAAATGTCTAGTTTTTCCTCATTGCTGAGTCAGTGAATGAGAGAGGTTGCAGCATATCTCCTCACAGACAGAGAGAGAGAGAGAAGGAGGCAGTAACATCTTTTTCTATATTATATACAGAGAGACAAGGAGGCAGTACAGTCTGAGTCTACATTATTTATAGAAAGAGGTGGGGAGGTAGTACAGTCTAGGCCTACATTATATACAGAGGGAGGCAGTACAGTCCTAGGCCTACATTATATACAGAGAGAGACAGGGAGGCAATACAGTCTGGGCCTACATTATATACAGAGAGCCGGGGAGGCAGTACAGTCTGGGCCTACATTATTTACAGAGAGAGACGGGGAGGCAGTACAGTCTGGGCCTACATTATATACAGAGAGCGGGGAGGCAGTACAGTCTGGGCCTACATTATTTACAGAGAGAGACGGGGAGGCAGTACAGTCTGGGCCTACATTATTTACAGAGAGAGACGGGGAGGCAGTACATCTGGGCCTACATTATTTACAGAGAGAGACGGGGAGGCAGTACAGTCTGGGCCTACATTATATACGAGAGACGGGGAGGCAGTACAGTCTGGGCCTACATTATTTACAGAGAGAGACGGGGAGGCAGTACAGTCTGGGCCTACATTATTTACAGAGAGAGACGGGGAGGCAGTACAGTCTGGGCCTACATTATATACAGAGAGAGACGGGGAGGCAGTACAGTCTGGGCCTACATTATATACAGAGAGACGGGGAGGCAGTACAGTCTGGGCCTACATTATATACAGAGAGACGGGGAGGCAGTACAGTCTGTGGCCTACATTATATACAGAGAGACGGGGAGGCAGTACAGTCTGGGCCTACATTATTTACAGAGAGAAACGGGGAGGCAGTACAGTCTGGGCCTACATTATTTACAGAGAGAAACGGGGAGGCAGTACAGTCTGGGCCTACATTATAATACAGAGAGACGGGGAGGCAGTACAGTCTGGGCCTACATTATATACAGAGAGACGGGGAGGCAGTACAGTCTGGGCCTACATTATATACAGAGAGACGGGGAGGCAGTACAATCTGGGCCTACATTATATACAGAGAGACGGGGAGGCAGTACAGTCTGGGCCTACATTATATACAGAGAGACGGGGAGGCAGTACAGTCTGGGCCTACATTATATACAGAGAGACGGGGAGGCAGTACAGTCTGGGCCTACATTATTTACAGAGAGAGACGGGGAGGCAGTACAGTCTGGGCCTACATTATTTACAGAGAGAGACGGGGAGGCAGTACAGTCTGAGTCTACATTATATACAGAGAGACGGGGAGGCAGTACAGTCTGGGCCTACATTATATACAGAGAGAGACGGGGAGGCAGTACAGTCTGAGTCTACATTATATACAGAGAGACGGGGAGGCAGTACAGTCTGGGCCTACATTATTTACAGAGAGAGACGGGGAGGCAGTACAGTCTGGGCCTACATTATATACAGAGAGAGATGTGGAGGCAGTACAGTCTGGGCCTACATTATTTACAGAGAGACGGGGAGGCAGTACAGTCTGGGCCTACATTATATACAGAGAGACGGGGAGGCAGTACAGTCTGGGCCTACATTATATACAGAGAGACGGGGAGGCAGTACAGTCTGGGCCTACATTATATACAGAGAGAGACGTGGAGGCAGTACAGTCTGGGCCTACATTATTTACAGAGAGACGGGGAGGCAGTACAGTCTGGGCCTACATTATATACAGAGAGACGGGGAGGCAGTACAGTCTGGGCCTACATTATTTACAGAGAGAGACGGGGAGGCAGTACAGTCTGGGCCTACATTATATACAGAGAGAGACGTGGAGGCAGTACAGTCTGGGCCTACATTATTTACAGAGAGACGGGGAGGCAGTACAGTCTGGGCCTACATTATATACAGAGAGAGACGTGGAGGCAGTACAGTCTGGGCCTACATTATATACAGAGACCGGGAAACAGTACTATATCAGCATACGTTCTTGACAGGGAGGCGGTACTCTGTGTGGAGACATCATTTACGTAAAGGCGGTATATTCTGTGCCTACATCATAGACGGAGGCAGCACTATCACATCCGTAGTAACTTAATCCTAAGTGCAGTGCTTAGTTATTTTCTACAAAATTCATGTTACTGAAGTGTGTTCTGTCGCTCTGCTGTGATCTGGACTGAAATATATATATGGTAAAATAAGCCAACTCCACCGCCTCCCTGCTGTTACATGCTCTTCTGTTCCAGCTCATTGATACTGTAATTCTGACCGGTCCTGCTGCATCGTTATTTTCTGTATGGAAGTTGGAGTAATTGTAGTTTACGTGTCACCGCCGGTGTGTAGATGCCGTACATTCTTGGAAGTACAGTCTTCAGAGGTAGCTCTTAAGGACGATGATAATACCTGGACACGGGTATACACCTGTGTTACTACGTAGGTGTCAGTACTTTTATGGGCAAGTTTTTATAGAAGGGTCATTGGCAGGATTAAATGTTTATAAATGGGTCAGATTGGCTTAAATAAAAGTATTCCCTCACCGATCCCGATGCTTTCTGGATCCCCTCAGGCTTGAACTTCCTGGTTGTGGGTTGATATGCAGGAAATGTTGGGTCATCGGCTGAGGGGTGGGAGGAACATTGCTCTGGCCAGTGATTGGTAAAGAGGCATCTCTTGCAATCTTGTGTATGTTGAGCCAGGAGCAAGAAGCAAAGATCAACGGGGACCCAGTAAGTATTGGCTTGGCAGCAGCAGGGGGGTCAGTGAGGTGAGTAATGATATATATACACAAAATTATTCCAAGAAGGAACAGCACCTCCTAGAGGTGAAAGTCAGGTGCAAGCTACCCTGGCTAATTAAATGCGATACAGAAAATGGTAGCAGCACTCGATAGGCACTATGACAAATAAGGTGAATATGTGAAAAGGTAAAAAAGCATTACTGCTATGTAGACTAGTAGATAAAGTGGAAGCTCTTAGCGCAAATAAATGATCATAATATGTCGAGCCCATCTACCGACCGACAAGGTGGCTTCCAATTAGATGGGTCCTACACTAACACTGACCTGCATTATACACAAACCGGCAGGTCAGTGTTAGTGTAGGACCCATCTAATTGGAAGCCACCTTGTCGGTCGGTAGATGGGCTCGACATATTTATGATCATTTATTTGCGCTAAGAGCTTCCACTTTATCTACTAGTCTACATAGCAGTAATGCTTTTTTACCTTTTTTACCTTTTCACACCTTTTTTGTCATAGTGCCTATCGAGTGCTGCTACCATTTTCTGTATCGTGTGTATATATATATATAAACACATTCTGCCCAATTTACAGTGCAAACCATTTAATCCTGCTGGACAACCTCTTTAAAACAGTACCTCCCCAAATTACTATACGAGAGGGTGATAAACATCTGCGTTTCGATGTAGAATGAGTTGTGCTCTTAAAAGCCACCCTTTTCTTGATTCTTTGTCCATGCTACAAGGCAGTGGGTGCTGCATTCACTGTGTGGGTGCCTTCTTATTAGGTAGGGGTAAGAGAGGGGAGGCCGAAAGGCCATGGGCTGAAACGAAGGGGTTAGGTTAAGAAATTGGAATTGGGGGGGGGGGCTGTTTCAGTTTTTGCCTCAGGCAGCAGAAAGGCTAGGTTCACCCCTGGTCACTGTGTGATTTTATGAGGACTAGTCGGATTTTAGAAAACTAACAATTCTGGCACATCTTTTCTTAGAACTCTGTGTGTGCTGTCCTTTTGTCATTATGCCTCCTGGAAACGGAGAGTAGGAGCATATCCCGTAACACTCTGCGGTCCACGAAGTGCTGTGACATACCCTGCAGAATGGTGACGGTGACGCCTCCATTTGTTAATTTACTCATATATTTCCTGACGGAATAAAAGAGGGATGGCACCACATGGGTTTTTAAGAGAAGTTGCTTAAGATTTCTTTATTTTTCTGAAGAATACAGGTATTTACCAAACCTGATCTTTCGGGAATGCTGCCTCATCTAATACCCGTTTCTACCCATGTAGAATTCGATTGATTTGATTGGCGGACATTGCCGTCTGTGACCTACGTGCGGCTGATTGCGTACTTGGGTGAGGCGTGTGCCGTGATCAGATCCAGTCTGTACTTGTAATGGGAAGGTTTGCGTAGGCTGCGTGCCCGCAGAGCGAGGGACAACAATAGAAGCTAATATAATTATTACTTTATCAGGACGGCTCAGCTCCGGGCAGATGGCGCAGCACTGGCCCCCGGGGAGATGAATGGCTCATGAATCAGCCGGCTTCCGCTGTGTTTGCGTGCTCTGGTCACCTGTGTATCACCTTGACATGTAAAGCATTACTTTTCTGTTTGCCTTTGTGTTTTACACAGCGTTTAAACAACTTATAAAAATGCACTGCTCCATACAAATCACACACAAAAGGAAAAATAAAATCCCGGGTATTCTTAGAATTTTCTCATCCTGGTTTTATGCGCAGTTCATTCTTTTTGATTGGCTTATTTTTTTTCTTTGTCTGTATGGGTTAAAGGGGTTTACTTTTTATCTAATGACTGCATCCTGCCTCTCCGCCGTTCTGGTTCTCCACACTGTGTCCATGTTCCCATCCCCATAGCGTTGACATCCGGATGTGACCATACCCATGAAACACCACAGGGACTGTAACATGGACACAGCGTAGACAGCGCTGCGGCGGGCATGTAAGACCTCATGAACACTTCCGTATCCATTTTTGCGTTCCGTGTGCATCCCGCATTTTCCCTTCCGCAGGTCTCAGTGTGTTTCAGAACGGGCAAGTATAGGACATGTTCTATTTTTTGTGGAGCGGCAGAACGGACGTATGGATGCAGACAGCGCGCGGTGTGCTGTCCGCATCTTTGACAGCCCTGTTGAAATGAATGGGTCCGCATCCGATCCGCAAAAAATGATGGGGCAGCCGAAGAGGCGCTCACTTATCTCTGCTAACGCCATATCAGCGGATATACACATGTCTGGTGCTTCGTTCAGGCAGGGACGACAATCCCTTTGCGATCGGCAGGAGCTCCAGCTGTCAGACTCCCTCTGATCAAAAGCTTATCCCTTATGCCAATGATGGCTAACTTCAGCTGTGGTGAAACTACAACTCCCAGCATGCTCCATTCATTTCTACAGAGTTCTGAAATACAGCCAAGCAAGTGTGCATCTTGGGAGTTGTAGTTTTACCACAGCTGGAGTGCCGGAGGTTAGCCATCACTGCCCTATGCTGTAGATAGGGGTTAAAGGGGTTGTCTCATTATGGACAATGGGGGCATATCCCACTGCTGGGACCCGCACCTATATTGAGAATGGAGCCCCGAAAGTAAAGGAGGGCGCACTGTGCATGCGCAGCCCCCCTCCATTCATTTTCTATGGGGCTGGCGAAAATAGCTGAGCGCTAGCTCGGCTATTTCCGTTGGCCCCATAGAAATGAATGGGAGCAGGGGCCGCACATGCCTATTCACTTCTATGGGGAGCCAGCTTGGTGGTGGCTGGACCGGAGTCCTCCAGCCACCACCTTGTGGGGCTCTATTCTCGATATAGGTGTGGGTCCCAGTGGTGGGACCCGCACCTATAAGACAATGGGGGCATATCCTAGTGCTATGCCCCCGTTGTCTATGATGAGACCACCCCTTTAAAGGGGTTCTCCAGGAATTAAGAAAATGAAAATCCTTAAATATTACATTATTATAAATATGTTCCTAAATACTTTTTATAAGTAATAACGGCTCATTTTGTCTAGGGAGCAAAGATTAGGAGAAACAAAATGGCCGCCGTCCTATTAGTACACACAACACCTGTCCTAATCACACAGGAGGACAAGTTACTTCACAACACTGAGGTAAAGGGCTGCCTCATCCTCCTCTGCTCTGCTTGTCAGGGATTATAATCCTGAATACAGATGATAAGATCTTCAGCTGAATGTCTGTAGCAGGAGTCCATGAGGAGACATGAAGTACAGAGAGGATGGACAGGACAGACTGGTAATGGAGACAAGAGCTGCTGCTCATTATCCACATCCCCACCTCCTCTCTGTATTTCATGTCTTTGCTTATCATCTGTATTCAGGATCATAATCCCTGACGAGCAGAGCAGAGAGGAGGATGAGGCAGCTCTTTATCTCAGTGCTTTGAAGTAACTTGTCCTCCTGTGTGATTAGGACAGGTTCTGTGTGTACTAATAGGACGGCGGCCATTTTGTTTCTCCTAATGATTGCTTCCCAGACCAAACGAGCCATTATAACTAATGAATGGTATTTGGGAATATATTTTATAATGAAGTAATATTTAAGTATTTTCACTTTCTTAATTCCCGGAGAACCCCTTTAAGTTGTTTGAATGGGACAACCCCTTTAATGGGATGTTGATGGCCTATCCTCAGGCAGTAGTCAAACTCTGCGAAAATCTCCCGACGTCCAAGACAAACATGCAACACCAAAGTATGCAAAAACAGTCACAAATGTCATATAAAAAATACTATGCCCATGTATACTGGCTAAGCATATGCCAAAAGGGCCGACTCTCTTGGCTTGTATGGCACCTATTGAAGGCTGTAGATATGTTCTGCATACACAGACGGGATGTGAACATTAACCTAAGATCTTTATTAAATGACACTGACCTTGTAATATTCCATTCTTCTATGTCTGATTAACATCGGCTTCTGGAAAAGCTGAACCATAGCCAATATGCTTCCATCAAAACTCCCACAAGGGTTGTTAGAAAGAGGGGGGATGTCTATGTAACATGGGGGTGGATGCTGCTGCAGATTTGCCGTTCGGCTCTGGGGAAGCTGGGTGACAACTGTGTAGAGCTACAATGGTGGCATCACTGGTAATAGCTACAGTATTGCACAGTAATAGCTAAACAGAATAGTAAAGCCTTTCATTATCTTTAAAGGGGTGGTGTCACGAGACATATTCTACATTTTTCAAACCAGCACCTGGATCTGAATACTTTTGTAATTGCATGTAATTAGAATTTTAGAACAGCCAGTGAGCTACACTGTATTCAGTAAAATAGATCTGTATAGCGCCACCTGCTGTTGGTTTTCCTTATTTTTTGTCCATCTCACTGAGCTGGTCGAACGTGCTCAGTTTAAATCTTTAACTGCCACCGGACATATGTTCTGTTAGAAGCTGTAGCAGTTACAGGGAAAGAGCTGCAGCAGAAAGGACACGCCCAATGAGCTTCTGTACTAAAGATAATATAGTAGCGCAATTGGAGCAGTGAATGGGAAGATCTCTGGATCCATGTGAGGTACAGGGCTGGTTTAGCTTTGTTAGAAAGGTATTGTCATGGACTATGTGATGGTTGATGTTCATTTTTTACATATAACCCCTTTAAGGAGGGTCGGTCTCCTTTCCTGACATCATTTTAGCAACTGCTTGTCTTCCCCATGTTATGAAAATTCCTCAGCATCTTTTCTAATAACTGTGTGTTGAGCAGTTCCTTTGTTATTCCTAGTATAAATGTACGATTAAATTGCCAACTGGGTGTTACCATGTCAAAGGGGTGTGTCCCTGCCTAGTCTGATACTGCCAGTACTGATTAGAGCAGCGGTCAGCAACCTCCGGCACTCCAGGTGTTGTGAAACTACTTCTCCCATCATGCACACTTGCTTGGCTGTTCTCTAAACTCCCACAGTAGTGGAAGGAGCATTATGGGAGTTGTAGTTTCACAACAGCTGGAGTGCTGAAGGTTGCTGATCCCTGGATTAGACAATGTCAGACTTTGCAGGGACCCATCCCGAACTGGTAACACCCAGATGCCATGTCAAGTGGAATACAGGTATTCACTAAAAGCAGATCTTTTAGGAGCAGTGAAGGGTCCCCTTTGTGGTAAAACAGCTGATGCTTTTATGACAGCTGAGGAGACGTACATAGTAACGGGGTTGTCCACACTTTTTATAGTGGTTATCTATTCTCAAGATAAATTGGGTACTGAACTTCTTGCAATGGAGTTAGTCCTGAACAGCTGACCCGGAGTCCTGTCAGATCCCATCAGACATAGGTCTGTCCTGAGGGTATACCCCTTTAAGAAGCCTCTGCGGGAGTGGGATCCAGCCCTTTAAAGGGTTTCTGTCACCAGTTATTTTGGTATGAATCAGGCTGACATTAGAGACGTCCTAATGTCACCTGATTCCAAATATATATCTATTTTATTTACTGGTGCCCCCATTTTTATATAAAATGAAGTTTTATTTTATGCTAATAAGGCTTCTAGGTGCAAGGGGCGTTACCCCTGCTCCTAGAGGCTCTGTTGATTGACAGGACCAGGCAGAGAAGAAACACTCCATTCACCATAGCTTTTAAGGACCTTCAAATGATGTCATGACCATGTGATCAGTCACATGGTTAGGATCACACAAACAGCCTGTCTCCTAAACCATGTGACTGATTCACATGGTCATGACATCATTGAAGGTCCTTAAAAAGCTATGGTGAATGGAGTGTTTCTTCTCTGCCTGGTCCTGTCAATTAACAGAGCCTCTAGGAGCAGAGGTAACGCCCCTTGCACCTAGGAGCCTTATTAGCATAAAATAAAACTTCATTTTATATAAAAATGGGGGCACCAGTAAATAAAACAGATATATATTTGGAATCAGGTGACATTAGCACATCTCTAATGTCAGCCTGATTCATACCGAAAAAACTGGTGACAGAAACCCTTTAACTGAATTTGCCTAGTGGTAGGTTTGGTCGTGTTCCATATCCAGTCGTGCACCGACAGCCGTGTCCTGTTTGTAAGAGATCCTTTCGCCTCGTATGTTCTGAAGTCAAGTTCGTGGGAACCTTTCCTTCCTAGTGTCTCCTCTCCTGACTTGTCTCTTTTTAGTAAATTATTGTATTCCCCATGAAAAAAAAAAACAATTCTGTAACATTCTTTTCCTATTACTGGTAATTCCCTTCCTGTTATTCCTCCTCGAAATGTGAAGACTGAAGGTTACCACTCGGGGGTGTGTCCCCTCACAGACTGACATTGACTAGTACATGCTGCCAGTGTCAGAATCTGCAGGGAGGGACACACCCCTAATTAGCAGCATTCAGTTGTCTATTTTTTCATAAATTACTTTGAGGAATAACAGAGTAACGCTGTAAAGTATGACAAAAGCTCTATAATTCTGGTATAGCTGTAACATGTCATCCTTACAGCACAGTGAATGTAAAATATTGACACTTTTTTTTTTTCCAGTTTCACCCCTTTAAAATGGTTGTCTTAGGCTAGTTTCATGCTAGCGCTTGAGATTTCTGTGCATTCCGGCATTGCCAGAAGTTTGTAAGTCTCCGTCCAGACCCTATTTTCACCCAGGCAGCCCCCCTGATATGAGCAGCGGAGCATTTCATGGAGATACAGTGACGTACCTTGCTTTGGTAAGTGGAGGCTTTCGACCAGCAGTGAGCCCAGTGACGTCAACAGCTCTGATGGGCGGGCTTTAGTGCTGCCCTACTCTGTTAAATGGCTAGGGCAGCGCTAAAGCCCGCCCATCAGAGCCGGTGACATCACCAGGATCACAGCTAGGCGGAAGCGTCCACCAGCTTAAAAATAACAAAAAAGCCCTTGCATTTCGCAATCTAGTGCAGGGCACAGGAGAGCAATGGGGCTGGAGGGGAAAAATGGGGTTCTTTTCGGATTCCGCTCTGAACCCATACAACCCCTTTAACTATAATGGGGGCCGACCGAGATCCGGCCACATTCAGGCAAATATGCTGAGAATCGGCTGGAAGAAAACAGCTGCGTGCGTGCCTATCTGCGCTCCCACTGTACCGCCCACCAGAGAGGCCGACCCTTGTTTCTGTAGTGTACGATCACGACCACCACTGCTGAATTACAGGGTGGTCGTAACCATGGAAATGAGCAATGTATAATGTGATGAAAAAAATGAATCCAGCCAGCAAAGGAGACAATATGGACAATCACCATACATTAGTAAGTGCCTACATGATAAATGTTTCTGAAGTGAGACAACCCCTTTAATAACCTTTTATGTCTCCCTAATACATTATATTAAACTGTAACATTAAAGGTACGAAATAAGAAACAAAAGGCCAAAAGCTGAAAATTGTTGCTGTGGGAAAGGGTTAAACAGCAGAGGTCATTGGTTAGGTCGAGCGTATTCTGTATGCCCTTTGGCAGACTGACATTTCAGGTGCCCAGGATGGCGGCACAGTACTGAGCACACACAGGCTGGTTATATTGCACATTGGAGACATTCTCGTGCCAGGCTCCTGTCAGGTTTGACTAGAAGCTTGGCCCAGGCAGGCCTGCGGCACTCCTTGTCTTACTGTGTCAGCAGTGACTAGGCCCCTGTCCTGGTATTATTAGTATTAGGTTAAAAGCTTTAGGCCCTGTCAATGAGCTTTGTTGCACTGTACGACAGGCGGGTAATTTGCCTTCTCCCATGTCCGGGCATGATGTTCTCAGGGCTGGCTGCGGAGTTGGTAGCCAGTGTTAATTTTTGTGTGCCACATGGCAGAGCTCTTGTTTAGACTTTGTGTGCCCTTTTGTATGTCATTGATGCCTCACAATACAGCACATGTCTGTAAACTGTCTTGTGTGGGGTATTAAAATGGCGCCATATTTGAAGTCTTTAGTTTTCAGGTGACTTTTCAGAATTGTATGACTTGTATTCTGTGTGCGTTTTTTTTTTTTTACTGAAGCCCCATTCATTTCTATGGGACCAGGGCTGCGTGAAAAACGCAGAATATAGAACATGCTGTGTTTTTCACGCAACACAGAACTGATGCGTGAAAAAAAAACGCTCATGTACACAGACCTATTGACACGCATTGCACCCCCGCAGAAAACTTGCTCGTGTGAAAGGGGCCTTAAGGCAAGTACTTCTTAGTATATCTAAACTTTCAATAAACTGTGCATAAATCACTTGTCCAGTGCATGTTCTCTCTGCTTTATGTCGTAAATGTTGGCATAAGGGTCCATTCACACGTCCGCATGTCATTGCGGACCCGCAAAAACACTGACCTGAATAGGACATGTTCAATTTTTTTGTGGGGCCACGGAACGGAAGTGCGGATGCAGACAGTACACTGTGTGCTGTCCGCATCTTTTGCGGTCCCATTGAAAATGAATGTGTCCGCACCCGTTCTGCAAATTTGCGGAAAGGGATGCGGGACCATTCATACAGACGTGTGACTGGACCCTAAACTATGCCAGACTTAAGACTTGCCCTATGCTAGGCGCATGCCTCATCATATATTAGACAAATCTAATGGCAGCGCAGACATGGAAACTAAGACCGGTGTAAAAAGATGGTCTTAGGAAGTGTGCCATTGATTTCAATGGATCCTTATGTTGTGGAGGATCGCAAACCGTGGCTGTGTGAATGCACCCTTAGGCCCCATTCAGACAACCGTGTTTCACGGCTGTATACGGGCAGTGAATGCCCGGCCTGTGCTGCCCCAGAGGACGGAAGCGCACGGCGTCATTGGTTGCTATGACGCCGTGCGCTTCCTGAGGCCGCCGCTGTACAGTGAAACACGGTCGTCTGAATGGGGCCTCAATCGGCGGTGTAGCTGTGAATCCAGCTCTAGAGTGAAGTAGAAAACTTACTAGACACTCTGTCTCCCTCCAGCAGTTCACTCATCCCCTTCTCCCGTTCATAGACTTGGAAGCATGTAACCTGATCCCTCAGTGAGCTCAGAGCGTCAGGTGTAGGCATAATTTTGGAGTCTACCAATAAAGGGCTGTCCCCATGGTTTTGCAGACGAGTGGCTTTTTTTCTTCTCAGTACCTAGTTTTTAAGAGGTAAGAGTTTCAGAAACTAGTCTGTCAATGGAAACCTGACAGGGAAGAACAGACGCAGGTGTGAACAGAGCCTTACGTACACTGCGCAGGTTTGTCTCGATCTGACTATATACAGCTGGATACGCATTTAGTTTGGTTTTACTGCAGTTTACTTGTCGATTTCTTCATTTTCATTTTGTTCAGAGCTCGCTTTGAAGAGAACATGTGTAGAACAACGGGTGGTGATGGAGGATCAAGTAAAACCCTGTAGGGCGTCTGCAATCGGATTAATACAACATGTCGATGAGTTAGCAGGGCCAGAGCGGGCGGCTGCTATCATATATCTATGTAATTCTGTTTCCACGTAACGTGTTACTACCTGACAGATGGGCAGCGCGCCTCATTAGCAAATATTTCAGATTATGGTTAATTAGCAAGTAATTGAATATTGAATATAAAAAAACAATGTGCATTGTTAAAAGCTTATTGTATTACATAGCGGCTGCCGACTGTCATCCTGCTGGGTCAGTGACAGTAAGATCTGCTGGGTACGGGTAGTAGTATCGGGCCTTTTTATTTAGCAAAGGCTAGAAATTGGTTAGAAAATCTGTTGGTGTAAATGCTTTCTAAGATTGTATTTTTTTTTTTTCCAGTTTAATCATAGTGTGTGGTTGGGCAGTATCAGAAATGTTATCTGTGGTAATAACCGCTTAAGGATGAAACGACTACTTGAATCATTCAAGTAATTCGACATAAAAAAAATCCACAATGCAAATTTTTGGCATCGAAGATTCGTTTGTACCATGTGACCACAGAGCGTGAGTGAAGCGCTTGCTATTACTCACCGCTCCGTGGTCTCCCGCCAGCCTGCACTGTCCTCCTGACGTACACACCTTGTCAGGATGTAGTGAACGTAAGCGCACCCTATGACCTGATGCTGTGTGACGTCAGGAGGGGACAGTGCAACGCATGAAGAGGACGGTGGAAGAGCTTTGGAGTGTTGGCGGCGCCCCTAGCAGGAAAGGTAAGTATTTGATTTGACTGGCATGGGGACTGATGGCTAGGAGGGTGAGTTGGGGAACTGATGGCACTGGGGGAGGAGCTGATGGCACTGGGGAGTGGGAACTGATGGCACTGGGGAGTGGGAACTGATGGCACTGGGGAGTGGGAACTGATGGCACTGGGGAGTGGGAACTGATGGCACTGGGGAGTGGGAACTGATGGCACTGGGGAGTGGGAACTGATGGCACTGGGGAGTGGAACTGATGGCACTGGGGAGTGGGAACTGATGGCACTGGGGAGTGGGAACTGATGGACTTGAGGGGGGCTGATAGCACTGAGGACTGGGGGGAGGGGGCACTGACGGCGGTCTGATGATGGCAAGGGGGGGCTGATGAGTTTTTATAGAAAACGTTCTTTTTATTAGTTTTTTCCTATTAGAGTACTCTAATCTAATTGGTAGAACACTTGATTACTACAATAGTCGATAGCTGCAGCCCTTATACCAGTAAATACTGAAAAAGCTGGCCCAATGCTAGAGAGCAAAGACTTGGAAAATATTAAAGGTTGACTCCAGTGGTGGTTGTCTGTCCCTGAAGAAAAAAAATTAATCCTGCCAGTGGCCGGCCTCGGGATGCATAGTTTTTGGCAGCTTTGTGGGTCTTCATCCCATTTGGCTATGCTGGTGCTGGTGTAGCTCTGCCTGTACCACCAGCAAGGCCTGGGAGATAATCGGTCCCCAGGGTAAGGGGCAGCCATAGTGATGGTCTCCTGGAATATGGTGGTGTGCCCTGGATTAATTTGTCTTGAAAGACTACAAGAGCTTTGGGGTAATGGTTTATGGCTCGATTATTTATACACTGTTTTTGTGGAGCGCTGGGTCCCGACAGGATTTCTGGCTTTCATTGAGCCTTCTTTTTATAGACTGGCTTGTAATGTGCACCATGTGTTTGAGAGAACTTGCACCCTTTCTTTATATTCTAGTACCAAAGGGGGTGGAGCTGTGACCACCATCCCCATGTGCACCGCATCCTTTTTTATCTGGCTTTGTCACCCCCCCCTGTCAGTGTACCATTCTAATACCCGTATATTGGAAAAATCACATTACGCTTGTGTGTCGCCTGTGTCCCCATACAGTGCCTCCCGTCGCAGTAATGGCCCCCATACAGTGCCTCCCGTCTAAACCCCACGTTAGTGCCAACAAATTAAAAAAAATAAATAAACATCACCACGGCAACACCAGGCACAATTGCTCTGCACTGGAGGAAACAGGATCTGGCGCTCCTAGCGTTGTGAAGTCACGCTAGGATCAGTGCAGAGTGGGTGTTCCTGGCATGCCTGCAGTGAGGTGAGTATTTTTTTTATTATTTTTTTTACATAGACTCCCTTTAAAACGGGTAAACTTTCACCTGTTTTTCACCAAATACATCTAACAGCACTGCTCCACAGAAGATTGCAGACACATCCCAGACATACCTGTGTGCACTGTGTGTGTGTATTACATGTCACATCCCAGACATACCTGTGTGCACCGTGTGTCTGTATTACATGTCATATCCCAGACATACCTGTGTGCACTGTGTGTCTGTATTACATGTCATATCCCAGACATACCTGTGTGCACTGTGTGTCTGTATTACATGTCATATCCCAGACATACCTGTGTGCACTGTGTGTCTGTATTACATGTCACATCCCAGACATACCTGTGTGCACTGTGTGTCTGTATTACATGTCACATCCCAGACATACCTGTGTGCACTGTGTGTCTGTATTACATGTCACATCCCAGACATACCTGTGTGCACTGTGTGTCTGTATTACATGTCACATCCCAGACATACCTGTGTGCACTGTGTGTCTGTATTACATGTCACATCCCAGACATACCTGTGTGCACTGTGGTGTCTGTATTGCATGTCACATCCCAGACATACCTGTGTGCACTGTGTGTCTGTAATTACATGTCACATCCCAGACATACCTGTGTGCTCTGTGTGTATTACATGTCACATCCCAGACATACCTGTGTGCACTGTGTGTCTGTATTGCATGTCACATCCCAGACATACCTGTGTGCACTGTGTGTCTGTATTACATGTCACATCCCAGACATACCTGTGTGCACTGTGTGTCTGTATTACATGTCACATCCCAGACATACCTGTGTGCACTGTGTGTCTGTATTACATGTCCAGGAAAAGAACTTCTATTCTGCAGGAAAACAGCTCTGCTGCTGCAAGTGCTCAAAGCAAACCAGACTGAAGAGGGGAGTGCTGCTTTAGCTGCTCGTATCTTGGGATTGGTAGCAGATAGAAAAATAGTTCTGACCTTTTTTGAAAGCGGACATTCCAAGCTTTCAAATGATACTAAAATCACACCATTATATCCAGTATATCAGAAGATATATCTGTTAGAAATCAAGTCGGGAGAGAAATCTGTTTTCAGTTTCACTTTCAGCTCGGCACTTGGGTGCTGTTTTCCTGCAGAATAAAAATGCTTTTCCTGGACATCTAATACAGACACACGGTGCACACAGGTATGTCTGGGATGTGACATGTAATACAGACACAGTGCACACAGGTATGTCTGGGATGTGACATGTAATACAGACACACAGTGCACACAGGTATGTCTGGGATGTGACATGTAATACAGACACAGTGCACACAGGTATGTCTGGGATGTGACATGTAATACAGACACACAGTGCACACAGGTATGTCTGGGATGTGACATGTAATACACACACACGGTGCACACAGGTATGTCTGGGATGTGACATGTAATACACACACACAGTGCACACAGGTATGTCTGGGATGTGTGTGCAATCTCCCGTGGGGCAGTGCTCTTAGTTATATTGGTGAAAAACAGGTCAAAGACTCCCTTTAATGGCCATTAGACCACTAGGTGCACTTCAGTCTAAACGGCTGTTAGAAATGGGCCTGTTGATTTCATTGGGGTCCATCCAGTCATCAGAACAGCCAAAAATAGCACATCTTTTTTTGATGGTCACTATTTACTTGCCTTTAATAAAAAATGGCCTGTGAATATCCCCATAGACTGCTATAGTTCTGAAAACGGCCGTGTGAATGCAGCCGAAGACTCCGTACATCAGGTAGTCCCTTCCAAACACTCCTTCAGTGAAAGCCTTTGAGTAGCAGAGACTTGACAAGGGCCGCATGGCTGTCTGCTATCTTCAGTTATGATTTCTATTGGGAGAACAAACGCCCATAATTTATCTTGAATGCATTGCGCACGGCTATTAATCAGTATTATTGCTGGGTCTTGTGCCAGGTTCTGATTTCGTTCGGGGCTTGAGTATGTTGTCTGTTAGGTCCGTTCTGCCAAGTTTCAGCTGCTGTGTACTCGCTCATGTTTATTTAACAGTAATGAAATCAATATACTTCTTTTTATTCCCTTCAATGCCCTGAATGCTTCTGGAGAAACAAACAAATCAGTCTCCTGTTGAGAACTTTTTATTTTATTATTTTTGTGGATTTTTTTCAGGCTTTGTTTGCTCTCACATTCGGTTTCCATTTTACATGTATTGAAATGGAATGTATAATGGATGGAAACAGATTCTTTCCGTTTTGATGTTTTTCTGACGACTACAATAGTAAAAATAATAAATGTATTTTTTTTATTCTTGCAATTGCCTTTGTTTAATTTCTAGACTTTTTAGGCAGTAGAAGCCCCCTCTCCCTCTCTCCCAGCAGGAAGTCTCAGTAAGCCTTGTTCAGCTGCTGACATACATACAGCCATTCAGCCTCATGTAATTCTCTTGCATTAAAGGAGTTTTCTGATTGTTTTTAACTGGATAGGTTATCAGTATCTGATAAGTGAGAGTCTGACACTCGGGACTCCCACTGATAAGCTATTTGAGGAGACCGACGGCACTCCAGTGAGCATTGTGCCCTCCTCCCAGCTTACCAGACACAGTGCTGTACATTGTATAGCGGCTGTGCTTTGTATTGCAGCTCAACCCCACTTCACTTGAACTGGACTTACCTGCACCTAGACCACGTGACCAATGCCTCAGACAGCTGATCGTCCTTGCTGTCGGACCCCCACTGATCAGATCCGGATGGATGACCATTCAATGGTGATCTGGTGGTTCCCGGCATTATGTGGCCATGCTTGATTCGGTGAACTGCGGCAGGCTATGCTTCTGCTGGAACAGCTTGCCAGATTTCTTAACGCTGCTGTGAACTAAAGAAAATACTGTATTCTCCAGTTATCTGGTTTGGACCCTTATCTATTAAGAAGTGGAGATTAGCTACAATCATCTGTGTTTGTGAGAACCTGCCATGCTACATGGTTAACTCATTGATTTCAGTCGGAACTGTGTAAGGCCTCTTACATAAGTAGCGGCAGCACGGATCCAGCAGGTGAAGGGTGCCGCCGGATCTGTGCTGCCGCAGGGATGTGTGGGGCCAGAACCGCGCTCCGGCCCCACACATGTCACACAGTACAGACACACAGACATATACACATACAAATACACATACATACTTACATACTCCCGGCAGGTCTCCACAGCGCAGGAGGAGCAGGACGGCGCACACATAGGACAATTCCCCACATTGCCCTCTACTGGGCGCCGGGTGGAATCGTCCTATGTGTGCGCCGTCCTGCTCCTCCTGTGCTGTGGAGACCTGCCGGGAGCATATAAGTATGTATGTGTATGTCTGTATGTATGTTTATGTGTATGTCTGTATGTGTGCAGGTGACGGATCCGTCATGACCCCCAATGAAAGTCAATGGAGGACGGATCCGTTTACCATTGTGTCACACCAAAGGGATCCGTCCCCATTGACTTTCATTGGGGGTCATGACGGATCCGTCTTGGTGCGGATGCCTGAACCGGAGAGCAAACCGCAGCATGTTGCTTTCAGGAGCATTCCGTTGTCTTCAGTTCAGTTTTGTCCCCATTGACAATGAATGGGGACAAAACTGAAACGTTTTATTCCGGTGTTGAGCCCCTATGATGGAACTCAATACCGCTAGTGTGAAAGTAGCCTAATGCTTAATTTCCCCTGTGGTGGCGCTGCAATTCAGCGCTTGGTGCTGATCACAGCTGATCACTGGTCCTACTAATAGTGGGACATCCTGCAATCAACATGTCGACTGGGGGCTCTTCTAAAA
Source organism: Rhinella marina (assembly GCA_900303285.1). Lineage (NCBI taxonomy): Eukaryota > Metazoa > Chordata > Amphibia > Anura > Bufonidae > Rhinella > Rhinella marina. The sequence continues at coordinate 23,418 of ONZH01004720.1, read as the reverse complement.
CCAAAATGGATGATGCAAGGCAGACAGACACTATTATAAGATATATATTTTTGTTGTTGACAGCGGGTGTAAGAAATATAAAAAAATTAGTCTGGACAATTGCAGAATCCTAGTTCTCGCTTGAGAATAAAATAATAATAATCCCCGAGATGAAGTCTTCATTTTCTGACCCACAGTAGAAAAATCTATTGGAATCTTATTACTATGTCTCCTCCATGCAACCTTTAATACAGAATTCAGTCATTATTTGTTACCATTTGTCTTCATTACTTGGACGATCTTTTATACATAGTGTGCTGTGGTCAAAAGCTGCCGGCCAAATTACATACATTTTATCTATGAATTGCCAGACTTTTTCTGTAAGGTTTAAAGGGGTATTCCAGTTATTTCAATGTATCACTTAGCTGCAGGATAGGGGATAACTATTAGGCCTCATGCACACGAACATTGTTTGGGTCCGCAAAATATGTGGACAGAACTCTGTGTGCTCTCCACATCCGCACCTGCGTTCTGCGGCCCCGCAAAACAAAATAGAACATGTCCTATTCTTGTCTGTATCACGCACAAGGATAGGACTGGTCTATTGAGGGCCAAACATTCAGTTCCGCAAGCGGAGCACACACGGGCGGTATCCGTGTTTTGTGGATCCATGATTTACGGACCGCAAAACACTGTACTTCCGTGTGCATGAGGCCTTAGGTTGGTGGGGGTCCTACCACTGGGGTCTCCTCTGATCACGAGAATGGGCTCAGACATGTGCACTGCGTCCAGCACGCTATTTCCAGCAAGTTCCATAGAGATCAGTGAGGCAGCGGTGTGCATGACAGACTTGTGGTTCCATTCATTTTATGTGGGCATTCTCATGATTGGTGGTTGTTCAAGCATATCTATCTAATAGCTATCCCTATCCTGTGGATAACTTGAAATAAGCTGAGTACTCCCTTAAAGGGACTGGTTTTGCATCAGCATCAATTGACAGGAAACACATGCCATCACTTACTAATAGTGATTGTTTATCTGTAATGCCCCGTTTTCTTGCACTCCATTTCGGTCACATGGCATTTTTCGCTATATTAGTTCCTTATCCCGATGACATCGTGTCAACATCTGAGGCCTGGCAAGGTTTGTAAGGCTCTGCCCTTTACACACATCCTCATCAGTGACCTTACCTCTGAGGGTTGTGTTCTGCTTATTCTCCCAGACCCTGCCCTGTGGATGTGATGTCAGCAATAATTCTCTGTCTTAGGGCGGGGCTTTTTCAGCAGGGCATCAAGCAGGCTTGGATATGTGACGTTCGAGCTGGGAGGGAAAGAAGAGGCAAAGACCTGATGATACAGACCCTCCCTGTGAGTCTTGCGCCATAATGTAACACAGGTCACAGATCATAGTTATGGTGGAGGAGTCAAAATGCCCTCAGAAATTAATAATTTGCCATGTCATGCAGTAAGGTTGAATGCTGGTGTTATTAACCCCTTACGACTGGGGCTACATGGCAATCTTGGCCACCACACCCGTTGTGTGCTACCATTAAATTGAATGAGGACACAGTGTGACTTGCAAGTGGCAGCGACTGCAAAGTCACAAAAAGTCCAACACTGCTTGACCATCTTTGGCTGTGCTATCGATGTTGCAGCCCAGATTTCCAAGTAGCCCCAACTTTATGGATCTCTCTTTCTCGCTCTCTTTCTCGCTCTTTCTCTTTTTCTCTCTTTTTCTCTCTTTCTCACTCTTTTTCTCTCTTTCTCTCTTTCTCTTTCTCTCTCTTTCTATTTTTCTCTTTCTCTCTCTCTTTCTATTTTTCTCTTTCTCTCTCTTTTTCTCTCTTTCTCTTTCTCTCTCTTTCTATTTTTCTCTCTTTTTCTCCTCTTTTTCTCTCTTTCTCTTTTTCTCTCTCTCTTTCTCTTTTTCTCTCTTTCCCTTTTTCTCTTTTTTTTCTCTTTCTCTTTTTCTCTCTTTCTCTTTTTCTCTCTTTCTCCTTTTCTCTCTTTCTCACTTTTCCTCTCTTTCTCCTTTTCTCTCTTTCTCCTTTTCTCTCTTTCTCCTTTTCTTTCTCCTTTTCTTCTCTTTCTTCCTTTTCTCTCTTTCTTCCTTTTCTCTCTTTCTCCTTTCTTCTCTTTCTCCTTTCTCTCTTTCTCCTTTTCTCTCTTTCTCCTTTTCTCTTTCCCTTTTCTCTCTTCTCTCCTTTTTCTCTCTCTCTTTCTCTCTTTTTTTTTTTTTAATAGACCAAAAATATGTGACTACGAGCGGTTTCTGTATGTCCTTGTATTCTCCCAGGGAACTGGGGAAGCATGGTGTTAACGGGCTACGTTTTGTGATTAGCACTCGGCCGGTGGCAGAGATGTGGTTCTTGTAGGGACACGCCATCTTTATGTCGCTTGTTTAGAGGCTAGATCTTCTGGCAGCGGCTCATTTCGCATGACGGCAGGGTTCCTTGTGGACCGGGGAATGTTCTGCCACCAGAAATAAACACAATGGGCACTTTCTAAACTCTTCCAGCCCTTGTGTATGTTCAGCTAAACCCTGTGAATGGCTGCCGATGACGCCAGCATTCAGCCTAGCCCTACACCACAGGAGCTCTCCCAGCGTGAGGTATGGGACATACTGGATGTTCTCTCGGGGTGGCACAAGTCAGGTGAAGTCACAAATCTAGCATGTCGACTGCTCTTCAGGTTATACAAATAGCAAAATGTTTCCCTAGTAGAAGCAGAATAGAGTATAATAGGCTATAGCCCCCACTAAGGCCTATATATAGTATGGAGGATCTTCAGGCACACCATGCAGATTACAGGTGGTATTTGCGCACAGATTTTTGTAAGGGTAAGAGTACCTGTGCAGAAGGTCCGCAATTTCTAACAGCGGGTTTTGGTGCAAATCTGACCCTTTATTAGAAAAGGGTGAAATGCGCATTAAAAATTGCAAACATAATTGACAGGCTGTGAGTTTCTAAATCCGCACAGAAGGTCAATTTCTTCACGGGAAACATCTGCTAACTGTACATGAGATCTGTTTAATCTCATACACTTTGCTGGTACTGTTCAAAGCTGCGTTTTTTCCGCATGGGAATCCGAGGGGAAAAACTATGCGTATACCGCGTCTTGTGCAGGTACCCCAATACAGTACCAGAAAAGTGAATGAAATTTGACAAATCTTCTCTAACTTTGTTTTTTTTCTTCTGTGTGGATATTTTCTTGCAATGCAGATTTTAAAATCCGCAGTGTGTCAATTGTTTTTGTACGATTCTGCATTTTCTGCAGAGGTTTTCACCATAGACTTCAATGAAGTTGTGAACATGAACAGAAAATCCACAAAAAAAAAAAAAAAACATAAAAAACCCCCCCAAAAAATGCACCAGAACAACAGTTTTGTGTGGTGTGGATTTCATGCGGGTTTTCTGCGCACAAATCTGCACCGTGTGCAGGTACCCTAAGGGGGGGGGTGGGGTTCTCGTTACGTACTTGTGGTGTCTCATTAAAGGGTCAAAATTGGGAGTCATGTTCCCACTTGTCATTGCAAAGGTAGGCAGACAGAACAATGGAAAAAACGATAATCTAATATTTTTGCTCAGCACAAAGGTTACAGCAGAATGGGCGTCCATGGAACAGCCTGATGAAGCTCTGTATTTCAGCATTGACAGAAGCTGCCTGCATGCTCACCCCGGCCTCATTACCGAGATTGGGGCGGACTAAAACTGCGACATAGACTATAATGGGCTTGATGGATCCGTAGACCCGGACAAAATATATAATCCCATATTAAAGGGAATGTCTGACTGCAGTATTAGTCCTTTCAAAGTGTAAAATAAATAATCTTACTATTGGACTTTTATTTTCCAAACTACATGAATGGTCCACGTTCAGTCCATGTCTGCATGGTCCCGGATACAGCCTCAGGTAGTGGTGGGGTCTTGTGTGTTCCTCCCCTTCTCGTGTACGGCCAATACATATACAGATTAGGGGGATGGCTTAGCTATTTGACTACAGTCAGACCCCTTCATGTCACACAAGGAAGGGGAGGAACACCACAACTGAAGCTCCCCTTTCAGGACCACACGGATATGGACTGAAATTAAATTTAAATTAAATTAAGTTTATTTATTTTACATGGCGGTATGATGGTGACCTTTAATTGGTGCTGGACAATTCCTTTAAGTTGTGACATTCACACATCCATATGTGCAGTTTGTGTGAACTCCATCAGTTTGGTGACCGAATCTGATCTCATTAGAGTGACGTATAATATCAGAAAAAAGGTTTTCCTACAATAGGATCTGGTTCTGTTTCTGCTCCGAAGTAAATGCACCTCCCCTGGACTGTGACTGCTGCCAGCCCCAGATAAATACAGGCCCGGAATATAAAGGTAAACAGTAGCATTACTGAAGGTGCGGCCGGGAAATCTACATATGTGTAGTGACGCAGCAATGTGCAGCTGTAGCAGAGCACTGTTAACCCCCTTTCCAACATCCGCCATACATGTACGGTAGTTGTCGGGTGTTTAAACATGGTGCCTGCTCAGGAGCTGAGTGAGCCCCACAGGCAGCAGGTACCTGCTGTTTCACATAGCAGAAATCTACCTGCAGTTCCCAGGATTGGAGAAATCGCCGACCATGGGCATTTAATCCCCACAGATTCCATGCTAAATTACGAGTACTGTGAACACTGTAACAGATGAAACAAATCAAAACGCTTGAATCACTATATATATTTTTCATCACTTCATATACCAATAAAGAATTGAATAAAAAGGACCTAAAAATTGTTCAGACCTCAGAATGGTATAAAAAGGGCCGATCGTCCCTCCAAAGTCCCTGCACTGCTCTGTAGATGGTGTCAGAATATGGGGATGCAAACAATTTTTAAGTATTCTTAAGTATTGAAACATAGGAAACTGTATAAATTTGTTATTGCTGTAATCGTACTGTCCTGCAGAATAAAGGTAGTCATTTTTTACCATACAGCGAATGCCATAAAGAGAAACCTATCCAGAAACCCCTTTAATTGTGCCACGAAAAAGTACAACTTGTCCTGCAAAAAACAAGCCCTCATACGGCTCTTGAATGGTTGGGAGGAAAATGAAAATTGGCTGTGGGGGTGGGGAGGAAGGGGTTAAAGCTGCCGTAGTACCAGCTGTCAGATATTGTGTCACGCAGGCTGGGAAGGCATTTATCAATTACCAGATCTGCCTCTGGTGTGAGATCACTGCGCTGATTGGCTAATTGCAGTTTCCGGTTCTGCCAGATTCTGTATTTACTTTGCATAATCCGCTCTTAATCTGAATCTCATTTAGCAAATCCTCCGTTACATCACAATGACTGCTGCAGCCGTGCGCCATGTGCTTTCTAGCTGTTACGGAGATGATCTTTGCTGATCTATGTGAAAAAACAAAACTCGGCTGCATGTTTACGATTGGCAAGAATTGTATAGATGGCTCTGTCACCACCAAGCAGTGTATAGATGAGGGGCTTCGGAGGGGGTCATATGCTGGGAGGATAGGTGATATAAGCATTCTTCTAATATACAGATTAGCCACTTGGTGCAACGAGGGCATTGCCGTTGCACCCAGAGCGCCAGTCAATTTCCTTGCTGGTCACGCCTTCTCTACTCTGAGTGATAGGGCCAGGCAGCGTGGAGGTATTTATGCCTGGCCCTTTTGATGGATGCATGTGCTGTACAGTACTGTGGCTCGCAGGGTGGATGGATGCATGTACAGTACTGTGGCTCGCAGTGTAGATGGATGCATGTGCAGTACAGTATTGTGGCTCGCAGTGTAGATGGATGCATGTGCTGTACAGTACTGTGGCTCGCAGGTTGGATGGATGCATGTACAGTATAGTGGCTCGCAGGTTGATGGATGCATGTACAGTATAGTGGCTCGCAGGTTGGATGGATGCATGTACAGTATAGTGGCTCGCAGGATGGATGCATGTGCAGTACAGTATTGTGGCTCGCAGTGTAGATGGATGCATGTGCTGTACAGTATTGTGGCTCGAAGTGTAGATGGAATTGCCATGTGCTGTACAGTATTGTGGCTCGCAGTGTAGATGGATGCATGCTTACAGTATTGTGGCTCGCAGTGTAGATGGATGCATGGCTGTACAGTATTGTGGCTCGCAGTGTAGATGGATGCCTGTGCTGTACAGTACTGTGGCTCGCAGTGTAGATGGATGCAGGTGCTGTATAGTATTGTGGCTCACAGTGTAGATGGATGCATGTGCTGTACAGTATTGTGGCTCGCAGTGTAGATGGATGCCTGTGCTGTACAGTACTGTGGCTCGCAGTGTAGATGGATGCATGTGCTGTACAGTATTGTGGCTCGCAGTGTAGATGGATGCATGTGCTGTACAGTATTGTGGCTCACAGTGTAGATGGATGCATGTGCTGTACAGTATTGTGGCTCGCAGTGTAGATGGATGCAGGTGCTGTATAGTATTGTGGCTCGCAGTGTAGATGGATGCAGGTGCTGTATAGTATTGTGGCTCACAGTGTAGATGGATGCATGTGCTGTACAGTACTGTGACTTGCAGGGTGGATGGATGCATGTGCAGTACAGTACTGTGGCTCGCAGGGAGGATGGATGCATGTGCTCAGGGGCGTAGTAATAGGGGAAGCAGGGGAAGCAGCTGCTTTGGGGCCCAGACCCACAAGGGGCCCCCTCAGGAGGGAGACTAAAAGATTTTATTGTCAGGCCCCCCTCAACAGTATTATACAATGACATTATATACAGGGACACTATAGAAAGCGGATGGAGCGGCTGTCAGGCCTTGTCTGGGAGAGCTCAATCTTGACTAGCCACAAGAGTGAGGGTTGCATGTGAGTTCGGGGTTGCGAGGAAGTTTCTGGGGGGGCCCCATTCAAAAATTTGCTGTGGGGGCCCAGTTAGTTGTAGTTACGCCACTGCATGTGCTGTACAGTACTGTGGCTCGTAGAGTGGATGGATGCATGTGCAGTACAGTATAGTGGCTCGCAGGGTGGATGGATGCATGTGCTGTACAGTACTGTGGCTCGCAGGTTGGATGGATGCATGTGCTGTACAGTATTGTGGCTCGCAGTGTAGATGGATGCATGTACTGTACAGTACTGTGGCTCGCAGTGTAGATGGATGCATGTGCTGTATAGTATTGTGGCTCGCAGTGTAGATGGATGCATGTACTGTACAGTACTGTGGCTCGCAGTGTAGATGGATGCATGTGCTGTACAGTACTGTGGCTCGCAGTGTAGATGGATGCAGGTGCTGTATAGTATTGTGGCTCAGTGTAGATGGATGCATGTGCTGTATAGTATTGTGGCTCGCAGTGTAGATGGATGCAGGTGCTGTATAGTATTGTGGCTCACAGTGTAGATGGATGCATGTGCTGTACAGTACTGTGGTTCGCAGGGTGGATGCATGTGCTGTACAGTACTGTGGCTTGCAGGGTGGATGGATGCATGTGCAGTACAGTACTGTGGCTCGCAGGGTGGATGGATGCATGTGCTGTACAGTACTGTGGCTCGCAGGGAGGATGGATGCATGTGCAGTACAGTACTGTGGCTCGCAGGGAGGATGGATGCATGTGCAGTACAGTATTGTGGCTCGCAGTGTCGATGGATGCATGCTCTGTACAGTACTGTGGCTCGCAGTGTAGATGGATGCATGTGCTGTATAGTATTGTGGCTCGCAGTGTAGATGGATGCATGTGCTGTACAGTACTGTGGTTCGCAGGGTGGATGCATGTGCTGTACAGTACTGTGGCTTGCAGGGTGGATGGATGCATGTGCAGTACAGTACTGTGGCTCGCAGGGTTGGATGGATGCATGTGCTGTACAGTACTGTGGCTCGCAGGGAGGATGGATGCATGTGCAGTAGCAGTACTGTGGCTCGCAGGGAGGATGGATGCATGTGCTGTACAGTATTGTGGCTCGCAGTGTCGATGGATGCATGCTCTGTACAGTACTGTGGCTCGCAGTGGTAGATGGATTCATGTGCTGTATAGTATTGTGGCTCGCAGTGTAGATGGATGCATGTGCTGTACAGTATTGTGGCTCGCAGTGTAGATGGATGCATGGATGCATGTGCTGTACAGTATTGTGGCTCGCAGTGTAGATGATGATGCATGTGCTGTACAGTACTGTGGGCTCGCAGTGGAGGATGGCATGCATGTGCAGATGGATGCAGTACAGTACTGTGGCTGTGGCTCGCAGTGGAGGATGGATGCATGCATGGCTGTACAGTATTGTGGCTCGCAGTGCTCGCGATGGATGCATGCTCGTACAGTACTGTGGCTCGCGCAGTACAGTGCAGTGTAGATGATGCATGCATGGCTGCATGATGATACAGTAGTTGTGATGCATGTGCGCAGTGGCTCGCGATGGATGCATGTGCTGTACAGTACTGTGGCTCGCAGGTGCAGGGTGGATGGATGCATGGCTGCTGTGCATGGTGCTGTACAGTACTGATGCATGTGCTTGTGCTCGCAGTGGTGGATGGATGCATGCTGTACAGTACTGTGGCTCGCAGTGTAGATGGATGCATGTGCTGTACAGTATTGTGGCTCGCAGTGTAGATGGATGCATGTGCTGTACAGTACTGTGGCTGTCGCAGGGTGGATTGCATGTTGCAGGTGGATGGATGCATGTGCAGTACAGTAGCATGGATGCATGCATGGTGCTGTACAGTACTGTGGCTCGCAGTGGATGGATGCATGCATGTGTACAGTATTGTGGCTCGCAGTGGATGGATGTGTGCAGTTGCAGTACATGGAGGCTGTGCTGTGATGTATGTGCTGCAGTACAGTACAGTACTGTGGCTCGCAGTGTAGATGGATGCATGGCTGCATGTACTGTACAGTACAGTGTGATGGCTGCTGTATAGTATTGTGGCTCGCAGTGTAGATGGATGCATGTACAGTATGGCTCGCAGTATATGTGCTGTACAGTACTGTGGCTCGCTGTGGATGCATGCACTGTACAGTACTGTGGCTCGCAGTGTAGATGGATGCATGTACTGTGTACTGTGGCTCGCAGTGTAGATGGATGCATGTGCTGTATAGTATTGTGGCTCGCAGTGTAGATGGATGCATGTACTGTACAGTACTGTGGCTCGCAGTGTAGATGGATGCATGTGCTGTACAGTACTGTGGCTCGCAGGGTGGATGCATGTGCTGTACAGTACTGTGGCTCGCAGTGTGGATGGATGCATGTGCTGTACAGGTTCCAGTACGTCAGGTGCATCTTCATCCACGTGGCTTCTTTCCCACGCTCCATAAAGACGAGCCCCTTTCTGCTCATAGCGTGTGGTGGAAGAGAACAGATGGTGGGTGGACAGAGGACGACCTGGTCAGTAATGGGGGGGCATGTAAGTGAGTGAGAGAGACAACCAATGAAGAGGGGAGGACCTACACAGGCAATTGGTGGATTATGGGAAAGTTAGATTAGAAAGGCTCATAGAATTGCATGAAACAGGACGTTTACAGTGTTCTGGTGGTGAAGGGAGAGAGAAGAGCGGGGGTGAAATTGATCCATTGGACAAACCCTTTAAATCTCAGCATACTGTAGATTGTTCCTTCTTTATATATAGTTCACCCTGGTCCATGACTTCCTGACAATTATTAATTTATGTTTTTATGTTTTTATTATCATAACAAGTATTTATTGTGTCCTTTGTCATAAATTGTGGCAATAAAAGCCTCTTGTTTTTCCCCAGTTTTCTTCCATCCTGTTGGGAACCACAAAGTGAGGAGGGATGCCCACGGAAAGTGGAAGCTGGGCAGCCGGGCGGCAGACGAAGCAGAAGCGCAAGTCCAACAGTCTAACTCTGAAGCGGACAAATAGCACGGAGCAGGACCGCCCCAGTCTACATCGGGACATGCTGGAGGGACAGGTGAGCGTCTCATCACATGAGGGGGGATGTGATAAACCAGTTTTAAATGGAAGGATCACAGGATCAGAATGGAATGTTTTTTCCAGGAAGGAAAAGTTGTGTCTGTTTCTGTCTCTTGAGTTTTTCTTTGGAGACAATGAAGGGTGCATGCGTTTTGTGAATGATGGACTCATGTGTGCCGTCAGTGCCTGTTCTGTAGACCGCAATTTGCGGTCTGCAATGCATGGGCACTGACTGTGGGGCCGCCGCGTTCGGATCACGGACCCATTCCCTTGAATGGGGTCCGCGATCCGCATCCCACGGTCCGCACCGCAAAAAAGTAGTTTGCTGTGCAGAGGCACGACCAGAAACACCACGGAAGCACTCAGCAGTGCTTCCGTGGGGTTCTGATCCGTGCCTCCGTTCCTCATCTCCGGGATTGGGGACTCATTCAAGTGAATGGGTCCGCGATCCATGATGCGGGGTGCACAAGGCCAGTGCCTGTCTATTGCAGACCCGCAGTATGTGGGCTGGAATATGGCCACGGCCACGTGCATGAGCCCTTATTGGGAGTTATTTTATGTTGGTGAGAAACATCGGAGAACAAACCTCCTGCAGCCATTGCTGGAAGAATACAAGCTGGTGGTGGCAGCATTATGGTCTGGGTAATGTCTTTATGGCATTCTCGAGACCACTCATCCATGTGGAAGGCGCTCTTATCTGATTCGGGTTTGAATCCATCCTTGTAGATCATGTACACCCATACATGGTGATTCTTTCCTGGGGTGGATGGAATCTTCCAGCAAGACAATGTGACATGTCACATGGCTAGAAATGTCCAACACTGATTGGAAGAGCATGACCAAGACTTCCAAGTACTACCCTGGCCCCCAGTTCCCCAGACTTGAACCCAGTTGAGCATCTGTAAGACCACCTCAATCGTCATCTTTGCTCTATGGATCCTCCTCCAGCAGCAGTGGGATGTACTGTAGTCAGCCTGGCTCCAGATACCTGTGACAACCTATCAGGACCTTATGTAGTCACTCCCAGCCTGCCTAGCTGCTGTCCGTGCTGCATACGGCGGTTACTCTAGTAATAGGCTGCAGGTCAGAATAATGTGACTCGACTGTGTTTATATTTTTAGCTAGGATAGACCAGACTCAAGGTCCTTGCTTTATCCCTCTTCATTGCCTTTTTTTTGCTTCCATGTGATATACGCAATAATTTAATCAACTCCGAAATCCCATATGTGGCCGCAATGATCAAAGGCTTGAACTTTCCAACATGACAGCTGTTCCTTGTCGCTAAACTTGCTGCTCTTTTTAATTTTCTCTCTGCCATGCATGTAGGTCTTTTACAGTAAATCTGCAATCTGTTCTCCTTAACCCCCTGGACTGGAGTAATTCATCTCCATGTAATCTTTAACCTCTCTGTTGACTGATCACTCATCTGGCGGCTAAGGAATTGACTTAAGTAGATCTAAGTATTTGGAGAAAAAGCAGCGGTTTCTTTGCCTGTGTTGATGAGACTTCCTGTTTGATTTCATGATCTGAGCAGCATTAAAGGGATTTTCTTCTTTTTTCTTTTTTTGTTTAAAAAGGACAAAACAACTTTATTTCTACAGTAGAAAAGAACATAATATATTTTCTAACCTACAGATCAACTCCTGCAGTGCAAAGTTATATAACTCTTGGGCTCTGATCAGCATCATATCTGAGCCCTTCATCAGGCATGTTATTTAGGAGCATTGCACATGTGTATCACTGAGATAAGGCTCTGTCATATAACACTGCACATATACACATACCTATGCGTGCATGGAGCTCTGTGGATACACTTGACGTATACATTGAGCGCATTTCCAGAGTATACGGCAAATGTAGTGCTCCAGTGAAATGCTAACAGAGCCTTATCGGTGCCTGATCTGCAGCATCTGTGGGTGAAGCATGCTCTTAACCTGGTCCAGCCTATCTTCTTTCCATTGTGTAGAGAATGTCATGCCCATGCAGAGAGTCAAGGGTCCCACAGCCATGCTTCTTCCATGGTTTGCCCATAAATGCCAGGAACGGGTCATAAATGGAGGACACATTTAAAGGGATTTTCCAGGATTTTCATACTGGTGGCCTATCCTCAGGATAGGTCATCAGGATGAGATCGACGGAGGTCTGACTTCCAGGACCCTGACGATCAGCAGGGGGACTTCCAGGACCCCTGCAGCCTCCTCGCAGCTTTCCAAACACAGCACCATCCATTTGATAGTGCAGGGGTGGCCAACCTTACAGACACAGGGGGTGGCCAACCTTACAGACAAAGAGCCAGAAAAAAAATGTATGACTACCAGGAGCCACAAGCTATACATGTACACACGAGTCACCATATTTTTCGCCCTATAAGATGCACCTAGGTTTTAGCGGAGAAAAATAAGAATTTTTTTTTTTTTCACCAGACGTCAGATCAGACTCCTAAATCAGACCCCCAATGCTCATCTGACCTAAAATAAGATCCCAAATACTCATCAGACCTCCAAATCAAACCCCAAAAATTAGACCCCCAATGCTCGGATCAGACAACAAAAATCAGACTCCCAGTGTCAGACTCTCAGTGCTCAGATCTCCCACCCCCATGCTCAGCTCTCCCCCCATGCTCAAATCAGGCCCCACACCATGCTCAGATCAGCCCCCCTCCATGCTCAAATCAGGCCCCACACCATGCTCAGATCAGGCCCCCCCCCGCCCCATGCTCAGATCAGGCCCCCCCCCCCCGCCCCATGCTCAGATCAGGCCCGCCCCCCCCGCCCCATGCTCAGATCAGGCCCGCCCCCCCCGCCCCATGCTCAGATCAGGCCCGCCCCCCCGCCCCATGCTCAGATCAGGCCCCCCCCCGCCCCATGCTCAGATCAGGCCCCCCCCCCCCCCCCATGCTCAGATCAGGCCCCCCCCCCCCATGCTCAGATCAGGCCCCCCCCCGCCCCATGCTCAGATTAGGCCCCCCCCCCCGCTCAAATCAGGCCCCACACCATGCTCAGATCAGGCCCCCCGCCCCATGCTCAGATCAGGCCCCCCCCCCCCCGCCCCATGCTCGGATCAGCCGCGCCCCCCCCCCAATGCTCAGATCAGACCCCAATGCTTCAGTTCTATAATAAAAAAAATTGCCTGATCGGGAACCGGGCTCCTCATCGGGCACCTGATACTCTGCAGGTCTGAGACGCTCTCCACTATGACCCGATGTGCACATACCACGTTCTGTGCATCAGGATGTAGTGGATAGCAAGCTGGAGCTGCAGAGTAGTAATGGTGCCCGATCAAGAAAGGAGATCTGAGCATGGGATGGAGAATGAGCCAGCCTGACTGCTTCCTGGCTCCACAGCTAGAGCCACACTTGAAGAGGCAAAGAGCCGCATGAGGCTCAAGAGCCACAGGTTGGCCACCCCTGTGATAGAGGCTTTGCTTGGTATCGAAGTTGAGCCCCATTCACTTGAATAGGACTAAGCTTCTCCTAAGCCATGGGACTGATGAACGGCCTAGGAAGAAGCCGTAGTGTTCACCGAGCACGGCGGCCTCTTCATACAGCTGAACGTAGGGGTTTCCAGGGGTCAGACCCCCACCGATCTCATTTTAATGACCTTCAGTGCCTTAAAAAAGTATTCATACCCCTTGAACTTTTCTACATTTTATAACATTATAACCACAACGTAAATGTGTTTTATTGGGATTTTATGTAATAGACCAATACAAAGTATCAAGTACGTGTGAAGTGAAGAGAAAATGATGCACTGTTTTCAAAATTTTAAATAAAAATCTGGAAAGTGTAGAGAACATTTGTCTTCAGCCAATACTTTGTAAGACCACCCTTTGCTGCAGTTACAAGTGCAAGTCTTTTATGATGTCTCTACCAGCATAGCATATCTAGAGGCTGACATTTTTGCCATTTTTCTTTGCAAAATAGCTCAAGCTCAATCAGATTGGATGGAGTATGAACAGCAATTTCCAAGTCTTGTCACAGATTCTCCATGGGATTTAGGTCTGGACATTCTAACACATGAATATGCTTTGATCTAAACCATTCTATTGCAGCTCTGGCTGGATGTTTAGGGTTGTTGTCCTGCTGGAAGGTGAACCTCTGCCCCAGCCTGTACAAAGTTTTCCTCCAGGATTGCCTGTATTTAGCTCCATCCATATTCACATCACCTCTGACCAGCTTCCTTATCCCCGCTGATGAAAAGCATCTCCACAGCATTATGCCACCTCCATGTTTCACGATGATGATGGTGTGTTCAGGTTAATGTGCATTATAGTTTTACAAATAGCGTTTTGCATTTAGGCCCAAAAATTCAACTTTGTTCTCATCTGATCGTCTTCTTCCACGTGTTTGCTGTGTCCCCTACATGGCTTGTGGCAAATTGCAAATGGAACTTCTTATGGCTTGCTTTCAAAAATGCCTTTCTTCTTGCTACCCTTTCCATAATGGCCAGATTTTTGGAGTACACGACCAATAGTTGTCCTGAGGACAGACTCTCCCACTTGAGCTGTGGATTTCTGCAGTTCCTCCAGAGTGATCATGAGCCTCTTGGCTGCTTTTCTAATTAGTGTTCTCCTTGCCTGGGCTGTCAGCTTGCAGTTGTGCCAGACTCCTTCCATTTTCGGGTGATGGATTGAACAGTGCTCTGTGAGATGTTCAGAACTTTACATTTCTCCACAACTTTATCCCTGACTTATCTGGTGTGGTCTTTGGTTTTCGTGATGCTGTTTGATCACTAATGTATTCTAACAAACCTCTGAGGCCATTTCAGATTTTTATTATTAAAAATTTTGAAAACCATGTATCGTTTTCTCTTCACTTCACACCTGGTGGCTACAGAAACTGTGTTGGTCTATCACATAAAATCCCAATAAAATACGTATCAGTTTAGGCTACTGTCACACTAGTGTTTCTATTTTCTGGTGTTGAGTTCCGTCAGAGGATCTCAATACCGGAGAAAAACACTTCCGTTTCGTCCCCATTCATTGTCAATGGGGACCAAACTGAACTGAACAGGAAGGAGTGCTCCAAAATGTATTCCCTTCCGTTCTCATACCGGAGAGCAAACTGCAGCTTCAGTTTACTTTTCGCCATGTGATGCGGAGCAAGACGTTTAACTCTGACACAATAGAAAAGGGATCCGTCCCCCTATGGCTTTCAATGCAGTTCATGACGGATCCGTCTTGGTTATGTTAAAGATAATACAACCGGATCCGTTCATAACAGATGCAGATGGTTGTATTATCAGTAACGGAAGCGTTTTTTCTGAACCCTGCCGGATCCAGCAAAAACGCTGGTGTGAAAGTAGCCTTACTTATGTAACTTTGTTGAAAAGTTGAAGGGGTATGAATACTTTTTCAAGGCACTGTACGTATGCTGAGGATAGGCCATTAATATGATAACCCCAGAAAACCTCTTTAAAGGAAAGACGGAGACTTCTCTTTTTGAATCCATTCCTGGCTTTCTCTTCAAAAACTGTATCTAGAAACCTGAATGTGGAATCTCAGCCTCATGAGGTGTAGTTTCCAAACTATTTCCAGCGGCTTGCCAACACATAATGCTGCGTTCCTGAGATGAAAAGCACCTGCAGCCCTGGCTGCTCCATCTATGGACTTCATGTGCTGCAGTAATGTGTGCATGCTCTAAGGCCAAGGTTATGAACAGAACCATAATTTGATTATATCTTCCAGTAATTTATCTATGGGTAAGGGTTTCTATAATGAAATGTTGTACAATTTCCCAGCATATTTCCCTACAAATCCTTATTCTTTTCAATATCTCTGCTTGCTGTTATTCAGTGGGAACTGTTGTGGTTTATTCCTAGGGGATAAAGGTCTGTCCTGGTCAGGTGCCTAGCTTGTTACAATGCTAGGCACCTGACCATGTTAATCCGTGTGATTTTTTTTTTTTAAATTTTTTTTTCACAAATCTAACATAATTTCCCCCCCTTGGAAGTAAATAATAATATTTCCATTCAGTGACTGCAGAGATCTTGAAATGGAAAAGTGAAGATATAGGAAGTATAATTAAACGAATGTTATAGCCTTCATTTGTTGAAACCGTAATAACTCTTGGATTGTTAGCTGCTTACCCAGCAGTGTGGTGCTTTTCTACAGCTTCTGTGCAGACTTGTGTCTCCATGGTAACAGACTACAAACACACTTTGTAGTCTGAACCTGTAGTTATATTGTTTTCTTTGTGTCTACCTACTTAGGCTACATTCAGACGACGTTGAAAAATGTCCATCACACTTCCGTTTTAAGAACAATGACAGTCTACACACAGCAGTTTTTTTGACGGCCAGTGAATAACGGGCGTCAAAAAATAGAACATGTTCTATCTGGTCCGTTTTCACAGACTGACAACCCCCATACAATAGAAGGGGACTGTAACGTCTGTTTCTCAGAAAAACATTCGTGAAAAAAAAAGGTCAGTTGAAAACTGACAGTTTATCCGTTTTTAGCTGATGTTTTTTTACTGTCATGTGAATGTTGTCTTAGGCTACTATCACATCTGCATTATCCTTTCTGGTTTTGAGATCCGTGAGAATCTTAAAACCGGAGGAAAACGCTTCAGTTTTGTTTTCATTCATTCATTATCAATAGGGACAAAACTGAATAAACCAGAACAAAGGTTTGGTGCAAGCAGCACGTGTCATGGGATACTGATCAGGACTATGTAAGTCATTGGTGCCAGATCTGTTTTTTTGGACATGGAAAAAAAAAAATAATCCGGCACTAAAACCATTGTAAGTCAATGGGCCTCGGATCCGTGAAAGTAGCCTTATTGTTAACCTACTGACTGTTGGCAAGTAGTGGGCACATAGCTGGGAGTATGACTGACTACAGCAGAGTCTCTTTGTAGTCTGTTACCATGGAGACAAACCAGTCTGCATAGAAGCTGCAGACACAAGATGATCGATTCTTAGATTTCAGGATTATTTGCAGAGTTGCTTTTTTCAGGACTATTTGCTTTTATTTTGTCATTTCTTATGTATTGGTACAAAAAAATTCATTTTCTCTGATAAGATATATATTTCAAAGTTTCTTATTCATCTGTATTATTGATTTATGCAAAATTTGTTGAAAGATCACTAGACCTTTATAATTTTTGCCTTTTCTCTGAAAATTAATCAAAGATGTCAGAATATGAATGTGTATAGCTGACGGAGAGGAAGATGAAACAACCCGCCCAGTGAGCCATATACCAGTGTAGTCTTCAACTGGAAAGGAAATTCATGACCGACGGGCAATCAGACCAGTTTCCTGAAACCTTTACTGTAATTTGAGGCTTTTTTTCCTTTTAGCTTTTATACGTACCTTTCCTTGAAAGGAAAGCATTAAAACTTTTCTCCAGTGATACTTCCATTCCCACTCCCCTGGCAGTAAATTCCTTGGTCTAACAGCCCTTGCAATAAAAAAATCTCTTCCTTTGTTGGTAGTAAAAATTTCCTGGCATGTGTGTGTGTGTCTCCTGTAGTCTTCTAGGGATAATTAGTTTGTCATGCGTCTAATTACAGCACATAACCATTAAGCCTATAGAGAATACCTGGCCATTGTATTGTTCAAAGTTTCGAAGGACCTGACTTTACCCATAATTTTATAATATAGTTTATATAAAGTAGATTTGCAGCCTTCCCCTGCCTTCGGTGCCCTCTATAGTAGAGGCTGCTCCATACACAGACACCTAGGAGACAAAGAGTACATGTTCTGTATGTAAAGGGTACAGAATAAACCTTGAGCAGTCCATACTGGAGGGCAGCTGATAGGCTACATTCAAACAATGGTGAAAAATGTCCAAGTAGGTAGACAGAAAGAAAACAATATAACTACAGGATCAGACTACAAAGTGTGTTTGTAGTCTGTTACCATGGAGACACAAGTCTGCACAGAAGCTGTAGAAAAGCACCACACTGCTGGGTAAGCAGCTAACAGTCCAAGAGTTATTACAGTTTCAACAAATGAAGGTGACAGCATTAATTTAATATTTTATTTTAATTTATTATATGCTTTTTGTGTGCTTGGTCTTTTTTTGTCTAAGGCCCCTTTCACACGAGCGAGTTTTATGCACGGGTGCGATGCGTGAAGTGAACTTATAGCACCCACACTTAATCCTGACCCATTCATTTCAATGGGTCTGTGTACATGAGCGTTGTTTTTCACGCATCAGTTCTGCATTACGTGAAAATCGCAGCACGTTCTATATTTTGCGTTTTTCACGCAGCCCTGGCCCTAAAAAAGTGAAAAACACATTGTATCTGGATGTAACCTGGATGCAGTCCGGATGCAATGCGTTTTTCACTGATGGTTGCTAAGAGATGTTGTTTGTAAACCTTCAGGTTTTTTTTCACGCGCGTGAAAAACGCATCAAAATGGATTGCGCCCACGCGGAAAAAAAACTGAACAACTGAACTCAATCCCAGACGAAACTGACTGAACTTGCTTACACAATGGTGCGAGTTTTACTAAATACAACCTGAACGCATCCGGAGCCAATCTGAATTGTTTGTGTAAAAGAGGCCTACAATAAGAGATCTCGGATAGAAATGGCTAAAATGGATCCAAAATGTATCCTTTTCTGTTCTTCTAACAGATCAGAAGAACGGAAAAATTACGGCCTAACAAAGCTTTTCGACTGTGCAGAGGAGTTTTTTTATTTTAATTTTATTTTAGTTCAAGGAACAAGGCATTTTCGGCATTTTCATTGTTTCACACAGCCATATTACGGATCCTGGTTATATGGGTTTGTAATAAATGCGGCACAGATTTATCTGTGGACTGATGGGGACTTTGTGCTGCCATACTGGGCCCAGGCAAATGGCACTGTTGTGTGTATGAGCCTTAAAGGGGTTTTCCAGGACTATGGCCATTTGTAACTAGCACCTGGATCATGTGGTACCTAACTTAAAAAAAAAAAAAAAATCATACTCGCCTACTCTTGACTTGTCGGTGCTGGGTCACATGACTCTTGTGAGGTCCATCATTGGCTGCAGCAGTGCTCGTGGTCCCGTTTATACCCTGGTTGGAACTGAACAGGCCGGGGATGGGAAACCTGCCAAATAGAGCCAGGGCAGCGGTTATGTCTGATTATTTGACGTTAGGGGGTCACACGCTTCAAGGGCTAGTTAAAAAGGCTGTCATCCTGGAAACCCCCTTTGAATCTGCCATGTGGTATCTTCCACTTTGCAAATAGTAGCTCTGTCTGCTGCTGGGAATCGGAACCATTCGAACCCAGTAGGGCACAATTATCAATAGTAATTGTATTGAAAAGTAATATACCACTGCATGTGGAGAAGAACAACTGCTGCCTGCAATCGTTCAGATAGTTAACGAGGTTCTCCAGGAATTAAGATAATGAAAATACGTTATTATTACTTTTTTTATATAAATAAATTCCCAAATACCTTTTATTAGTTATAATGGCTCGTTTTCTCTGGGGAGGAATCATTAGGAGAAATGAAATGTCCGCTGTACTATTAGTACTTAAAAAAGCTGTCCTAATCACACAGCAGGAGAAGTTACTTCACAACACTGAGGTAAAGAGCTGCCTCATCCTCCTCTCTGCTCTGCTTGTCAGGGATTATCGCCCTGAATACTGTTTAATATGATATTCAGCTGAGCCTCTGAAAGAACAGAGTTCATGAGGAGACATGAAGTACAGAGAGGAGTTGGGGATGTGGCTGTGTCCTGCTGTGTGATTAGGACAGGTTTTCTGTGCACTAATAGGACGGCGGCCATTTTATTTCTCCTGATGATTGCTCCCCAGACAAAACGAGCCATTATAACTAAAGAAAGTTATTTGGGAATATATTTATAATAAAGTAATATTTAGGTGTTTTCATTTTCTTAATTCCCGGAGAACCCCTTTAAAGAGGTTTCTAATCTTATATCGGCAGGAGATGACATCACTTTATGCCTGGTGACATCTGACCTCTGTGACACAACCCTGGTTTAGCACTGGATCCCCTCACTCTTTCCATGGTTATTCCCAGTGTAGCACATCTCCATGCGAATGAATGGACTGCCTGTGCAGGGAAAAATTTGAGGAGGATTCAGCGCCACACCCACGCCGTAACCCCTTCTTTCTCCCCGAGGTGCGATCGCCACCAATCATAAAGTGATGGCCTTTCCTAGCCATGTACCATCATAGTAAGGGAATACCCCTTTAACAAATTAGTCACCTGGACTGCGACAAGGAGGAAAGCCTCACACCCTTTCTTCCAGACACATGAAAATTGTTTGTCAGGAATATTCTCAGAGGTCAGACACCGCTTTCCCTTTTCGGTTATTTGATTGCGTTGATAAGTCTTCTCCATATGTAGCTGCCGGGGTTTGTTCTTGTCAGGGGGTGTCCCTTGGTCCGGTTTGGCACTTGTTAAACCTTTATCTGTGGATGTGGAAGGAGCTTCTGTTTTTCTTCATTTATTATGAGTCACGGACTATTTTTACATAATTGAACGTGGATGATAAAGGCGTCACTTGACCTTCACAGATCAGGAAAAGGCAGCGTTTTGGTTGCAACAAACCTGGAACAAGATCCTCAGCTTTTGTTAAATGGCTCCTCAGCCTCGGATCCTTTGTGTACGTTGAGTTGATTTGTGCGCTCAGGTTTTATAACGCTCGGTGTTGACAGTAGGTTCAGGTTTCTTCGCTTCCTTTTATGTCCATTATTTTAGAGGATTCGCTGCCGATTAGTTGTGTCTAGTTAGGAGGCTTGTACCTACTAGAAGCAGATGTTCTGCAGGGAATCACGTTAGCTTTTGTTAATGTCATTAGGCTTACGTAATTCGCCATGTAGATGTTTAATTTCATTATGTTAGACCATTTACGAGGCAACTGGCGGATAGGTTTAGAGTTAGATTCATTAGAATTTCTGTAAATTTAATTTATAAAGTGATAGATTTCTCTGTAAGGGTAAGGCCAAAAAGGTCTGGTCGGCTGTACAAGCCAAGTCGCGCCCACTTGCAGCAAAATCAAGTAGCATTGGCCGCACCAAACTAATAATAAATAAAATAATAAAATTAATAATAATGAATAATAATAATAATAAAACTGCATTTGTATCCATTAAAGGGGTTGTTTCACTTCCGTAAGTGGCATTTATCATGTACTTACTAATGTATTGTGATTGTCCATATTGCCTCCTTTGCTGGCTGGATTCATTTTTCATCACATTATACACTGCTCGTTTACAGACCACACTGCAATCCATCAGTGGTGATCGTGCTTGCACAATATAGGAAAAAGCACCAGCCTATGTGTGCTACCACAGTCCTGGACACCAGAGAGGCTGATGCTTTTTTCCTATAGTGTGCAAGCATGATCACCACTGATGGATTGCAGGGTGATCGTAACCATGGAAACGAGCAGTGTATAATGTGATAGAAAAAATGAATCCAGCCAGCAAAGGAAGCAATATGGACAATCACTATACATTAGTAAGTGACTTGTATTAACTTTCTCTACATGATAATTTCAATTTACTGAAGTGAGAAGATCCCTTTAAGCCCTGTTTACTGCGCCGAGTTTGTTTAAAGGGCTTTCTCCTGTTGAAATCACCCTTATAATCTTTGCTAATTGACCTCTGCTAACCAGTAGGAAGCAAAACCATAATTGATAGCAAGCAGAGATTTTGAAAATGGTGATGAGACACAAATCTTGCACAATGTATACAGTGATTAATACGGCCTCATGAGACCTAATGATCTGGTAGCTGCTGGATTACAGAAGCAGTATAGAATAGTTCAGGAAGAAAACACCATTGTTGCAGTATTATCTGTGTTATGGCTCCTCATAGCCTAGGAGCTGTACAGCGCTGTAGTATGGCACTCCATGACTTCTGCAGGACTGCTTTTCATATGGAGGTGTTTTCTGTTAGAGAGCTAAGAAAAATAGCAGTTCTTCCAGGAGAATAACTCTGTAATATGGCTGCACACAGGTTGCCTCCTGACTCTGTACAGCCCCCTGGCACAGCTCCGCTGTCTACATGAGGGCTGGCTGTCATGAGAGATTTTTTCACAAGTTCTGTTTTTATGGGCAGGGAGTGTGGACCCACTGTGCCAGCCAACTGGCGTTATCCTTGCAGGTCCCCTAATTTTCACTCTTTAACCCCCTGGTACAAGGATCTGGCCTTTGCTACAGGGGGGCAACCAGGCCAGACATCGGTGTCAAGCTCTGAGGGATCTGTTAATACCTGTAGTCATGAAACGGACAGAGGTCAGGGCAGGCAGATTATGTGCAAATCTGTAAAATGGTACACATAGTCATGAAAAAGGCAAAGGTCAGGGCAGGGAAAGTAGGTGTGAATCTGTGAAACCATACACATAGTCATGAAACAGGCACAGGTCAGGGCAGGGAAAGTATGTGTGAATCTGTGAAACCATATACATAGTCATGAAACAGGCACAGGTCAGGTGGCAGAGTGAGGATCCTTGAAACAGGCTGAAGTTGGTACACAGACAGACGAATGGATTATAGCTCTTTTGCGGGGCCTAGCAAGCTAGTGAAACCTAAAGGAATCTAATGGATTGCTTAGGCAAGGGGTGGAACAAACAGCTGAACACAGAGGAAAAAAAGGACTTAACCCTTGCAGTGCTGCAAGGAGAGGTTAAATGAATAGACACTAATACACACACTAAAAGAGACCCAGCAGCCAGCATGGGACACAGGAGTCGATGACCTATCCTGGAACCCTCCTGATCAGGTGCTTTGAGGAGGCCACCATGTCCCCTTCGCTTACCAAGCACAGCACCATCCATTAGACATCGGTTGTGCTGAGTGTAGGCCATGTGACCGAAGGACGTAATGTCACTCGCCTATGAAGAGGCCGCAGCGATCACCGGTTACTTCAAACAGCTGTTCAGGAGCAGTGCGGACCTCCGTCCTACCTGATATTCATGGCCTCTCCTGAGGATAGGTCATCAGTATCAAATATAAGGCTACTTTCACACTAGCGGCAGGGGTGTCTGGCAGGCTGTTCCGGCTAGTGCACGTTGTAGTTTTAGTCCGGCTGTCTCTTGGCAATTTGCCATGCTGCGGCCGGAACTGCGGCCTGCCCCCATTATAGTGAATAGGGCCAGAGCATAGTTCCGGCCGCAGACGTGCACTAGTGGCAGTACGGATCCGACAGGCTGTTCACCTTCCGGAACAGCCTGCCGGACGCCCCTGCCGCTAGTGGGAAAGTAGCCTTAGACAGCCCCTTTAAGACAGTTTCGTTGCACACATAACAAACATAGTTTTTGCCTGCTTAGTTTTTATTTTGCAGACATACTGGGTCAGACCTGCGTGTATCTCGTAGAGCCCATGACAATGAATTATTCTAAATTGATTAGACTTAGATTAACCCTGACTCAGACGAGGTATTGATCGTCCTCTGTATGATGCCATTTACGCTACATTATTGCATGTTTAAACACACACTCTGCCGCCGAACATTCATACAGAAGCATATATTGAATTTCTCCGGCCGGCTGGGGGTTGAAAGCCTTGGCTTTTTATGGATTTCAGATAAGGAGAGACTGTATGGAGGCAGTCTCTGTGATGGTGCTGCACCATTAAGCAGTGACTGTAA